>JAAAKG020067271.1:0-17510 GCA_010014905.2 Druon quercuslanigerum
TATGGCAGAGAAATAATGTTAGATTATCAAAAATGTTGTAGTTGGCAATAATTTTTAAAGTATTCTTCAAAGTGCAAATTATTCTTCAACCATTGTATTGGGACGTAATTTGGTAAAAAATATTGAGATTGGCGGCAGACGCAGCTAAGTGATATAAATATCGCCGTTACAAAGTTATTAAATTGACAAAAAAAAAACTTTTTTCATTGAGAAAATTTTGAAAAAATAACTGTTTCTCAAAAATAAAACAATGTTTTAGGATTTCTGAAAGATTTATCAATAGTTATTATTCAAATTAAATCAAATTTAAATGTAGAATTAAGTAATTCTATAATTTCACATCTGAGATATTAATCAAAGAATAATGCCTTCAAATGTAAAACGGCGTACCTACAAGATATCATGTACTTTTTACAGATTTAATAAAACTTACTGATGATGGCCACCATTGTGTGCCAAAACGTCTGAAACAATTTAATTAGTTTCAATTCACCTGGCCCTAATGCCATCAACTTACATCAACAATTTCTACAAAATTTATTATTGAGGGTTAATATAATCCCCTAGCGATTATTAATAATAATAATAAATTATTATTATTATTAGGTAGCTCTAAAACAGCATCCAGGGGTGACTGTTGTCACCTCCAACCCTCGCGGCCGCTCGTAATTGTATACCTACAGCATCATCGCAGGAGGTTTCAAGCATCGTATTAGATTAACTAATAACATCCTGATTTTATCAGTCACTTGACTTAGTCCGTGGCTATGATGTATAACCGGGTTCACCCGAGTAAAAGTTTAAAATATAAAGCAATAATAATATTATAGCAGATATATCAGGCTCTTCATTTTAGCCCGTACAAAAAACGCCTGCCAAGAAGTACCAAGTTACTTTTAAAAAATAATAATATGAGGTAAATTGCTTCTAAGGGGTGGGGGAGGGGGTATTTAGCATGGTCGAAATTGTTACCCGATGAAAATTTTTTTTTATTTATGGTAAACGATCCCCTCGAATATTTTTGGTTCCCGGAAATAAATTCCCTCCTACCTTGAAATTAATATGGTGTTTTAAAAAGAAAATATTCGCTTATTGAAAAAAGGAGGAAAATACCTACTTATTATTAACTTTTTAAAAATGAGTTGGAAAATACTTAAAAATTTGTGCTTTACTGAACGACAATATTTTATGCTATCAAAAAATTGAAAAAAATCGTTTTTATTATGCATTTACATAAAACTATAGAATTCGTGTGTATTGGTGGAAATTACTCCTTGAAATTTTCTTACTAAGTGATTGAAAATTCAATTTATAAAAAGGTAATGAACCAGTAGATATTTTTCTTATTTTTTCAAAAACCGAAAATTTTCTTTTTAAAACCCCATATGAAATTCAAGCTAGGAAAGAATTTATTTCTGGTATCCGAAAATTTTCGAGAGGAACGTTCACAACAAATAAAAATAAATTTTCATCGGGTAAAATTATAAACCACACTAAATACCCCCTCCCCCCCTCATTTGCAAAGTATTTATCTGATATTATTTTTTTTACAGGTAACTTGGTACTTTTCGCTGGCTTTTTGTCACGGAAAATCAAATTTGGTGCGGTTGAACAATGTGTATAATTATTTTTTAGCGTTTCTTTTATGCAATAAACCCATTTTCAATAAAATGTTGGTTATCTAATTATACACTGCATCCCTTTACTTTTTTAACTCGGGTTCTTATGGACCTATTTGAACAAAAATATGTAATTTCTTTTTTTGGCAACCAAACAGATTGGGGGGATCGGTCACCAAACTTCGAAATTCGATTTTTTAGACCACCCGACGGACCATTTTTCGTTGAAGGGATTACAATTTTAGAGTTTACAGATTTATAAATGTAATTAATATAAAGGAAGAGAGTGTCTTTAATAGCAGTTTTATTGCCAGACGTCTCATCACAAATATATAATTTTTGAAAAGTTCACTTTCACGGCAAATGTCATTCTATTTTTTCGTTCGCGTCGTGACTTTGTTTTCCAACGTTGATTTGCTAAGTCCATTACTCTCAGAGCGCGTACAATAATGAGTTCTGTAATATGCAACTTTCTTGGTTCCCCATTCCTCATTCCTTCACCCCCCACACTCTTCTTGGCATAGGAGTCTTCGTCTTCAGGCTGACGACGTGGGCCCTCTAAACCGATGATTGGTCGCGGGTAACAGGAGTCTGATAATGCACTCGCTTTCGGGCTCGCCTCACTTGCATGATTGCAAAAACAAGCGACACGAAAAACTCGGAGAGATAACACTGCAAGAAAGAGAGAAAAGGTGAGCGAGAGGGAAGGGTAGGGAGTGGTCCGAGAACCGAACGATCGGGCCTGCAGAACCGGAATTTTGTACAGTGGCGTAACACGCTAAATAACATGGCGTGAATCTCATAAACAAATTACCCTCCTTTCAAAAACAGAGAATTTATCGATATGCTAACACTAGACTTCATTCCATTTTTCTGGCAGTAATTGGTCACTAGGGGTTTTCCTTGAAGTTTTCCGGAGATTCTTCAAAAATAAGAAGTTTTCCAAGAACTTATTTTTCCGGAAATTTACTTGATTTATTTGACAAGATTATCTCGGGGTAATTTTTCAAAAATTCGTGTTCTTTTCAAGGAATTTGTATTATTTCTGGAAATTTTTCGAGAAAATCTCTATAATGTATTCCCAGGAGTTTGTACTATATCTTTTTTTATTCATTTATAATTCACAATCATAAATTTAAGTTTTTAGGCGCTGTTTTTCCACCACAGATACCCTTTTAATTCTACTTCCCGCATAATCATTAGCATCTAAATACCCTCAAAGACGTTTTCGCTTCGCTTCTAAAAAGACATTAAATTGTATTTTGCAAATAAAAGAGTTCTAGATTTCATCCGAAGATATCTTTAATCAAGGTTACGGAACGTCCTTCGAGGCATTTATGGAGTATTCTATCGCGCCTCGGAACTAGCTCTATCTCTAAGATCCAAGTCTTTAGATGGTCAGGAGGGGAGCCTTATCGATAAAGGGAAGCCATTAGTCAAGAGGAGCGTATAGGGCCACGTATGCTTGCGGCTCGCTGCGGCGATGGTCAGAACTTCAGATGACCTTGGCAAGGTTACCGCATCCTAACCACACACCGGCCCTTCCACCTTGCTCCAGCATGCCCTTATTATTATTATAAAGCATTCGTCCTGATTCCTCGAGGCCAGGTGCCATTCATTCCACTCGCGATCGCTGTTCGAGTTTTCGTGCGACCCCCCCCCCCTCCCCTTATTTTTTGCACCTGCCATGTTCCTGCAAGGTATTATTTTTTTTTTACCTGAAATCAAAACTCCGCTGGTTGGGCTCTATTATCTGATTCGTGAAACGAGGACAGTTTGGTTCTTCATTTTTTGTTAGATTTGCGGTGTCTTTGAAACAAGTTTTTCATTATTGGGGAAAAGAAAGAACAGTCGACTTTCTGCTCTAAATAAAACTTAATCGTGGAACTTGATAACAAATTTGAACAATTGTTATATAAAGAAAAGTAACAGATACTACAACCAAAGAGTTCTATCTTCGATTTTGAAAACTGTACAAAGCTGTTGGAAACTGTCTAGTACATAAACATATGTATATCGCCGATTTTATGTTTCGTGATTGGATTTAAAAATAAAAACGACATTTGAAAATGAAATAAATATATATTTTAAGCACTAAATTTTGTTGCAATAAAAAGCGTTACATTATTCAAAAATAAGTATTTTTAATTAATCAAGCACTGTACCTATAAGTGATATTTCTAATACTGAAAATATGTCAGAAAATACCTTAGTATTAAATAATCTTTTGAAACCTTTTAAGTTTTAAACCATTTAAAATGTTTATTGAACTATATCGAAATTTTCTTAAAACTAATGAAATCCTGTGCAATTCTCTGAAATCCCATAAAGACCTTAAAATGTTTTCAAATAATTTGAATAGCGTCACAAAAATTGCAATGCTCCTCTGACATTCCTCAAAATGTTTATAAATTGCTTGAAATCCTGCAAAATGCTTCGAAATCTTATTAAATAACTTAAAAACAATTGTGCAATCTCTTAAAATATTTGAAAATATTTCGATATCCCGTAAAATACTTTATAGTCTCGAGAAATCTCTTAAAATCGAGACTAAAATATTTTTGAACCACTTGAAACCTTTATAAATTTTTAATATCTTGTGAAATATTTGAAAAACCATTGAAAAATTTTACAAAATTAATAAAACCTTTCTAAATCCCTTACAGTATTCTAAAGTTGATGGAAAGCCATAAAAATCCCTTAAAATATTCTTGACTTGAAATCATTAGAAAATCTGTTATTTTTTTTTTAAGTTACTTGCAAAGCTTTTGGAAGTGCTGTTAAATCTCTTGAAATATTTTGAAATACTTCGACAATCCCTACAATGTTTTAAAATACTAAGCGATTTCTAAAAGTTCTTTAAATTCTGTTAAATCCTTTAAAATTATTATGATATTCCTGGTAATATTTTTAAACCCATTGAAAAGGCTTTAAGTATTTAAAAATCTCTCATAGTCCCCTGAGATTCGTATAGATATTCTTTAAAAGTCTTTATAATATTGTTTACAATTCTCTATACAGTCTCTAGAAATTATTTGAAATCGCTTGAAATCTTGTTTTTGAATTCCTTGAATTCCCATAGTACACTTTGTAACCTCTTAAATTAGTGTGAAATCCCGTGAAATATTTTGAAATACTTTGGAAATTTTTTGCATTTTTTGAACTTTTCAAAATCCAAAGATATATTCTAAAATGTTTTTAAATTGAATGAAATCTTAAGAAATCTCGAAATTCTAATATCTAAAGTACTGAAAAAAATGCTGAAAACTTGTATGAGAATAATATTCGACATAGAAAATTACTAAATATTGTCTATTAATAAGTCATTATCTATATTTTTATTAATAATTAATGAAAATATGTGTATTCAAGAATCATGTCGGTAGTTGAGAATCACAAACAATTATAAGAATAAAATATTTTCTATCGCTAAGAACAAATATTATAAATTAAATAAAAAGATTGAAAAATATATTGAAATATATATTTAATAATTTTGACTAAATTTACTGATTGTTATTCAATTTTTCTTAGTGTATTGTGGTTAATTTATTTCCAACATGATTTCATAAAGAAAATAATTTTTTTGCCAAGGAATAGTATGACTTTTTCAATTGTTTGCTCATTTTTGTTACTAAACAATCACAATTGAGAGTTTCTGAAACATTTTCTTACAGAAAACTCAATTCTTTTTGTTAGAAAATGTTTACTTCTTTTATTTTTTTATCATACTTTTTGGAGGATAAGATATTGAACCACTTTTTAAAAATCTTTGCTTGGTAAAGAGATATAAATATATTGTTATTGAAATCGACAAGTTTGAAATTGTATTCGTTTGACTGATAAATAACGCAGGATCAAATTTAAATATCTAGCCTCAAGTTCTTTTAAAGCGCATAACGTAGAATACTTTTAAAAAACAGAGCAAATTTATATTGAACTTTTTAAAAATGGTTTCAAATATTTATCGACACAGGAGGTTTAAGAAAAGTACTCATTGAAATAATTGTTTCAGATTTAAAAAGATTTTGGACCTTGAAGTATTGGACAAGTGCTAATGATTTTTATCGAAGACATCCTAACGCGTTCCATTAGCTCAATCGGTTAGGGCGTTACGCGTTTGGCAAAATACCTCAATGTGTGCGTGCGATCTCGGTTTCGTTTTGTAGTACTTGCGGATTATGCAGTGCACAATGCTTTAGCGTCATAGTAAAAAAATACTATTAATAATATGTCTACAAAATAATTGCTAATATCCTTGATATTTATATCACGGATATTATTTTACTTTTTCTGATAAATAACTAATCTTATTTTTATTCATTCATATTGGTGTGAGATTATAGAGAACCTGCCTTGAAGTCAGCATTCACGAGATGTTCTTTGGAAATCAGCTTTTCGACAACCTCGCATTCAAAGTGCAATACTTTTGAATACGTTTCAATCTGACGTTTTTTGTAGGGATGGCTTAAATACAGACCCTACTTTGACGCTAAACGTGCATAAACATCCATTTTCGGACACTTTTAGCGTCAAAGTAGGGTCTAAATTACATTAAAATCGTTGCTTATTTGGAACCTGCTTTAACGTTTCCAGCTAAGCGCTTGATATTTTTAATCTACTGCGAAGCTCACTGTTTCGGGGAAGCAACGGTAAAAAAAGGCCAGTATCAAGTGCGCTAATGCCAATCATGAGAATCGCCCTCTTCTCGTAATGGTAGAACGCTAAGCGCTCAACATTCAGAATAAGCAGCAACATTCACAATTTAAAGGCAGCAACGGTGCTTGAATAAGGTCCGTATCAAGTTCAATTCTTTAAATCATATATTTCGCCCACTTCTCACAATTTTTAAACGCGATGCGCTCAACATTTCGAATTAACTGCAACACTCGCTGTTTCAGGGCAGCAACAATGATAAAATAAGATCAAGATCAAGTGTGACAGTTGCAAGAAGAGGATGGTATATATGATTGACACAATAGCACTTGATAATGATCTTATTTTAGGAGCTTTACTGCCCAGAAACAGTGAGTGTCCTAAATGATTCTTCATATTGAGCGCTTAGCGTTCAACCGTTGCGAGAAGAGCTCGATATATATGAATGAGACAATCGCTCATGATTCAGACAGTATTTTAGAATCAGTTATGTCCTCAAACTATGAGTGTTGCAGTTGATTTAAAATGTATAGCGCTTAGCTTAGATATTGACTTTGCCGTCGTTTTTGCTTTCAATGCTATACGCATATATATTTTGCTCTGATTTCAAGCGCTTGGCGCCGTAATAGCGTTAAAACAGTCTATTTATAAAAATACTTTTTATGGATATTTCATTGGGCCCTTATAACCTACCAAACAACCAAATTATAACCAAATCCACCGAAAGACATTTTCCCATGCATTGTGTGCGGGGTCCTTTCATTTAAAAATTTTTAATGTAATAAATGCAGTAATTTCAAGTCATTCAAAAGCCAATCAGGTTTTCATGATCAATAAGTGCAAAATTTTCGAGCAATTTCGTTACACCATTTTTTTGGATAGGAAAATGGTGCTCAAAAATAGTCCTATTCAATTTGATTATGTGATATAAAATTTTAGTAATTCTTTTTGGGATTGTAACAGTATTTAAGTGAGAATGAAATTTCACAATGATTTTGGGTTTTTTTATTGAGCAAATTACGTAAGTGGGTAGCGGGTACGCTTATTAACTTTAAAATAGGAGTCTCTAAAAATGATCCTCAGTTTTGAAGGAACCCACGTTTTTATAGTGGATGATTATGTAAGTATTGTAAGTGTTTAGCTACGTTGTTTTCATGTTTTTTTAGCACATTAACAGGTGGCACCACAAACTTGTCTGTTTTGTGAAGTGGTTCGTCATCCTTAAATCGTGTGGTCAGATGCTGGGCGTCGCACAGTATGACGTCTTGTTTACAAATGAACTCAATTTATCAATGCTTCCTCTATCTCGCTAATATAGCAACTTGGGTTATGAAAAATGGAGGCGTTGACTTGAGTAAATCGTTTTCTGCTGACAAAGAAAAAAACTTAATGGATACACGAAACCTGATGCCAGTGGTACATATACGGAAGAAAACTTCCATCCAGTGTTTTCCCGTATGCTTTTGACTTCTTCGCATCCGGACGATTCATTCTTAGATTATAAATTTATTTGAGAACTAAGAGTTTTTTCTGTTAATAAAATTATATTAATTTTCTTGACTTTTGTTTTGCATAATGAAAGATTTTATAGTCTTTTATCAATTTATAATTAAATTAAAATTTTTTTGCTTTCTGTTTTTAGGTCAAAGGCGAGCGAGACGAGTGATACGAATGAAAGCAATAGTGGTGGTGGTGGTGGTGGTTTTGGTAAATGGCTGCGAGATCATCTCGGTGGAAGCTTAAAAGGCAGTCACGACATTAGCACGACCAATTCGACAAAATCAAATGGAACCGTCAAAATTCCAGCAAATGAAAAGAATGTCGTGAGAAACACGTACACTTCTCAAAACTTATACTGCAGCCTACCTCGGGAACATGGTAGACACTATCATAATGGCACTCGTAAGTCGGGCAGCGTTTCTCCGAAGTCGCAGGTCCACGATCGACCACGTACTAATAGTGCAAGCCTTTACGAGAAGTCCTTCTCTGGCGACCTTGGTAACCTGACGAGGGGCGGACCTGTCTACGGGAGCGAAGGAAAAAGCTCCAGGAAGCGTAACAAGGATCGCCGAAGACACTCCATGAACGATGTCCACGAGCAGAGTCATCATCGTCGCAAAAGGTAGGATTATTATTAGACCAAGAATAATTATTGAAAATTGCATTATGGTGTAATTTTAACGGTATATTTGCAATGAGAGTATATTTGCAATTAAAGAGACAATTAGTATATAAAATTGAATGATCGGGAACCATAAGGGGCTAACCCACTAAATGTTTAACATTCAGTTTTTTGGCTTTTTGTATTAACCAATCTACCGTACGCGTCGTGCTTTTGCAGAAACTAAAAAAATGGAATTTGACTATTTTTAATAAAATAACAAAGTTCCTCAAAATGCTATCCTAAGACATGCTCGGTGAACAGTTTTTCCCTTCTCCTAAACAAGTTTTCGAATAAGGGTTAGCTCCATATGGTTCTCGACCATTCAATTGTTTTTCACAATTTAGAGATTTCAAGACAAGGTAAAAAGCTACAATTGGGAAGATATATGCAGTAACAACAAATAGATTAACAAGCTTAAATTTTACCAATAGCTTTAAATTTGGTTTTCATTCTTGAACAATGCCGGAGTTTTCGTTTATAATTAAGGCTGATAGTGTATCCTGTCTAATAACAGTCAAGAATATCTATGCAGTATAGTATTAGTTAAGCATAAAAGGATTGCATAAAGAGAATAAGATGTAACCAAAGCAGTACCGTTAGTAACAATCTTCTCTTAAAGACCCCCCTATTACAATGCAGAAAACACAGAAAGCCTTTTTGTCCTTTTCATCTTCTAGATCCCGGAAAAGAAGGGCCTAGCATATCCGTAAAGTTCTTCCTCTCGGTCGATCCTGGGACCTCTGAACAGTCTGAACAGGAGACTTGTACCGGAAGAGTTTCATTGAAATACGTCCCTAGAATTCCGCGAGATATTCCAGTAACGTAGCTCAACGACAATGCGCCCTTGTAAATAAATCTAGAATATCGACGTCTCTCTTTCCTGCTTTGCGAGAACGCCCCTGGGAGCCAGACTTGTCCTCGCTAGGATGATTTAACACAGCAAGGATCTGGCGAGGCCCCATATAGCGAATGATGCCCGTACTCGTCTCTGGGCTTGGGTCTTACGTCGCTTGTTAAGTGTGCATGCCTGGTATGTGCTTGGTGTGTATAGCGGGGATATGTGGCAAGTCTTGTTGGTCCCTTACGTGAGACTATAGAGGGACCCATAGTGGTGCCTGGCAGGATCTCCGTAGATGTCCGCAAACGCGAAATACCGGCATGCATTGCGAGACCTTCTCGACGCCGAGTCTCTGGTCTCTTCAGCTCGGGGTCCGCGGGTTGTTGGAGTCTGAATTTACGGCAGGATCCGCGATAACCTTGATACGAACGACACGAACGCACCGGTCTCGAAGAAGCTGCGCAAGAATATCGCCTCTGAGTGTATATTGCGACTTGACGCCATCCTGTTCGAAAGCATTCGGATATTGGCGAGAATTTCAACCCAAGAGAGTTCCTGGTTCAGAAAACTGCTCAACTCAAGCTAAGGTTACATCCATCTATTCATTTCAGAAAAGATGATCCTGCAACCATGTATATACTTGTGACCAAAGGTCATCAATAGGTGTGCAGTGTGCACATGTAAAATATTAATCTGCATGAAAACTCAGAATAACAATGATCTATGATCCACAATAATTTTACCTATTGCTAGATTTAAGTTACACTGTTAATGGATTTAGTATAATTTGTTTAAAATTTGTTGTATACACTTTTGTGAATACTTCAGCCGAACACCATGGCGTTGAAACCGTATTAAGATTATTTTTTGTTTAGAATAATAAAAACAATCTATAACTGAATTAACCAAACTGTAAAAAGAACGTTAAAAAATGTTTTTCTTGCAAGTTCAGGAGGTTGACCCCGGAACGTGGGCGTTTGTACGTGCTTAAGTTCGAAACAGGGATTAGGGTACGAGTAATGGGAAGTGGTACCGCGGATAAAGCAAGATAGCCAGATTTGGAGTAGATGTTAGCTTGTTATCCACGAATTTGTTAACATGGGCTGTCCTCTACCCTGATTCTTCGTATACTTCTTCCTGGTAAGTGGTACCCAACGCTGGGTCTCTTCCCGTTTGTGATTCTGAGCCCTTCGTGCTTCCCCTTCCCATTCTCTTTACTCGTTACTCTTCCCTTTTCTCTCATCTTCTCTTTTCTCGCCGAGCTAAATATAGTCAACCTCACGCTATAAATAGAATAACCCCGAAGTTCAAAATGACCGGGATCAGCATCAGCAAGATCATCAGCATCAACATCTCTTCCTTCGTCTTCTTTCTTTAGTTTCATCGTCAATTTCGCTTCTCATTTTTATTTTCATTTTCTTTTTTCTTTCTATCCTTTTTGCTCATCATATCTTTTTCTTTACTATCCCATTTCTCTTTAGTTCTTTTTATTTATTATCCTTCTCTAGTTTCCTCTGAGTCCCTTCCCTTTTACCTCGAGCACGTCTTACCCACCTCTTTCTTTATCTTGACTCGAGTTGCCTCCTCCCCCTCTACTTTACGCCTCCGCCAAATGTATGGACGTCCTCCTCGATCCCGGAGTCGACCTCACCTTCGAGGTCGACTCCTTCGATAAGGGGCCAGTGACTTCCCCGAGATGATGCCTGCAGTTGTATCCTAACGTCAACCTCAAGGTCGAGAAAGGAAAAAGGAACACAAGATACTTCTCGAGATATGAGAAAGCGGTAGAGAGAAAACAAGATGTTTCGTTTGATTGTTGTTTTGACGTTAGTACTCAAGGCATGAACAGAACGACAACCCAACTCAAATTAGGTACTTCTTCAAATCCGAAGATTCAACATGCACCTTCTCGATTGAATTTATAATGGAATGCAGTTTCTTCTCACTTCAAGTCTCTTAGCTAACAGAAATAAACTCTTCGAGGAATCAGAAACTATCTAGGAATATAATTGTAAATAATTTTATTAACTTCTCTTTTTAAATTGTGATAAGAGAGGTTATCGCTTAGATTTAAAACGTGGGATACAAGGAGATATATAAAATATTAAAAAAGATTTTAAGAGTTGTGAGCCCTTCGAGAAAATTCCCAGGTATTTTAAGAAATTGTAAGTGACTAAACGAAATATAGATTCGTTAAGGTCATAAAAACCTAGGGAAAATTTAAGGTGAATCAAAAAATGACAAAGGATTTTGTGTCATTACGTAAGGTGTTGCATAATGTTTTTCGTAGCTTTTTCAAGGAAGAGATTACAGTCGATTACAAAGGTTACCTTTTCCTCATTGTACTCTGGCAGAGAAGTATCATTTCTCAGTAGGCACTAGAAGAGTATTTATCAAAATCCCTGCATTCTACAGTCATCCGTTGATAACTCCATAAAACCATTAACTTTGCCTCTTTAGGTACCACAATAACTACCATCACAATAACAATCCCAAACATACTATACTCATATAATCCATCAGCCAAGAAATCAGATACAAGTCTCTGGATTTTATACCTAATCTTCTATTGTGTAATCCACCTTAAGTCATCTCATCTACCCCTTCGATTCTTCTTCGCCTTTCCATGGACCTCCAACAATGAGGAGTGGATAAGAATGGTTGGACAGAGACGAAATATAGTACTCCGCCCTCGACACGAGCGGACCAAGGGATTAATGATAGTGACATCCTGCTCGTGGCCAGAGCAGGCTCTTCGTCTTACTCGAGGTGAGGAGAGAAAAGGAGGGGGTTGGCGGTAGGGAACATTGACCTTAGATTCGATTCGCGTCCTTGAAAATATACCTAACACGATGGCGTCCTTTATGCAACGATCACCACAATTGCTACCTATGCTATCAATGTTGAATATGTGTAACGCGTCGCGTTCTATTTGACGACTGCCGATTCGCCGTGCATGCATTCTCGGATGAATGTGGTTTCTTCTGGCTGTGGAAGACTGTGTTAGACTGTGTGAGACAGTGCGAGACTGTGCATACATGTGCTGTCAGACGTTAAGCCAGTTAGTCCAGTTTCTATCGGTATCGACGCCTTCGACTTGAATTCAGAAGAGTCGAGTCAATCTTACTTTCGTAATTTCTGAGAAATGGAAAATAGAAGCAGGAAGGCTAGGAAAAAGTAACTGTAGATCAATTTTTTATCCTTGATTATAGAATGATTTCGGGCATTAAAGTAATTCAGAGTAATAACAATGACTTAACAAGTATCACTTAGATTTCAAAATTATTTGTAGAAAAGAAAACCTTGGAAATGTTGAGCACTGAGCATCATCATGTAAAATACAGTTATAAAGAAAATTTAACATTATTTTAAAGCGATTAACATGAAGCTTAACTCATGAATTAAGTTGCAACTAACGTGCTCTGTGACATGAAAACTATGTCTTATATTTTAATTATGAGATTCCAAGAGATGATATCCCATATTACTGCACAATGTGCAGTGCACATTATCAATATGTTGCAATCATTTGAAACAAGTTTCTACCCTATTTAAATCATGCTCTGATCTGCCAAACCAACTCGTTACAAATCACGTAATTTATTAGGTGGCATTAATAAACGCATTCGTTTAATCCTGAAATCATGACTGTATATGGATGGCTTTAAACTAATTCCCTCAATTAAGGAATATAAGTTCTATGCAATAATCCTCTTGAATTAATTTTGATCATACTTGCGACCTTCACTTACAAGAAAAATATATTTGACATAATTTAATTGTTGACTAAGAATACATAACATCGTAATTATGGAGAATATTACTATAGAAAATATTATACAGTGAATTATGACTAAAGGAAGATCAAGATCTGATCATCATCGACAAAAGCTATCAAATTTTCAGAAGTGTTTTGCGCAGAGTTCAACAATACCGTTTGTTAAATCCATTCAGGTTGGCATCTTACGATCCTTCCAATTTGCCGCTCCGATATTCCCTTGTAGGCGTTACCATCTATCATCATCAGAAGTTGATGATCATTGACAGCTTGACAGTTTATTTTGATATCACGCTCGGTTGAACTCCAAGTTCAAAGTCAGGCGACTTTGCTTGTTGCTTATTCTAGAGGGCATCGAACTATGGAACGATACATTCCGTTTCTCTTTCTACCCATTCCTATGTAACTCTCGGTTCATGTAATCGAATTGAAACTCCATTGTCATCGTGTCAAAATGAAAGGAAGGGGGTGGTGAACCGGCCAGCAGTCCGTTTCCTCGATTATTCGATCTAGCCAGTCGCTGTTTCTGGATCTTTATTAAAACAGAAGTTCGTAAAAAAATCAAAGGATTAAAACTTTTGAATCTCTTATTCAGCCTGGCCACACGGAGAAAAATGGATTTTCAAACATAACATCTAGATGTTCAGGGTTAACATATTTTATGTTTAACTGTAGGACAACAATCTAGATGTTCAAAATTAGCATCTGTAGATCTTAAACAGTGAGATGTTACTCTCTAACATACAAAATGTTTAACTGAAATATCTGAGATATTACATGTATGGCTATGGCAAATAACAATTTTCAAATTATTTTGGTCATTTATTGTAAGTACTTTGGGCGTTCTTGTGTTTTTAAACTCTTTTTAGATCGACAGATTTGCCAGATTCCCCTGACGATTTAGCACATTTTTAGATGGAAAAAATTCACCGTTCTCGACTGACCGGGAAAATCTCAAGATATGAATCCCATCTAGAACGTTTGGAGCTTCATAAAACAAAAGTCAGTAAGCACGAACCTACGACCACGTAAGAGCTAATTCGGATACTCAGTCACATTTGTGAACCTTGTCCAGAGATAGAGATTAAAATTGAAAACTGTATGAACAGTATGCTTTATCGCATTAATAAGCTTTATTATCTGGTAAAGGTGGGCATACGAAATTATGATTATATTTAAAAGTCGTTTTTTATTGTAGGAATGCTTAAGTTGAATGTAGATAATTATTTTTGGAATAAAATTCATCCTCTATGATATTTTTTCTCTAAGATTTTACAAAAAATGTCCCAATATCAATGTGTCTCTTATTTAAAATGATAAAAAATAAATTTTTTTAGCTTTGGCCTAATAATCAGTATTTCATATAGGAGCCTTTAGCAGATAATACAGCTTTAATGTGACGAGGAATACGGCTCAAACAAATTTCCTCTTTATCTTTCGGAGTTTAAACACACCAGAACGCTCAAAGTACTTACAATAAATGACAAAAATAATGTGAAAATTGTAATTTCTTAGCTTGGAGCTAATAATATAGTAAGGCACTGTACTTTTGTAATACATATCCGCTTGCTCTCCGACAAAAAATGTGTTGGTAATTATGCTTAGTGTGGCCAAAAAACATACGTTAAAATATCGAAGATCATTTTAAATTCGAGATTGTAAAGTTAATATTGCATGCAAACATGTATGTTTCTTTTATACTATCTTTTTAAGAATTTAAAGCTTGTGTTCATCAATCGTTCAAATACTAAAGGTCCTTTTATATTTGAGAGCGAATAATTCATTTTTAGATATTTAACATAGTATTATAGATAGGCTAAATTTATATAATTAGTTACTAATAATAATTGACATAATAAACCTAAAATTTAGGGCTATGCTAAATATTTTACTACTAAATTGAGAATCCGCTTTTCGAGAAACACCGATTTGAAGTCGGAGAGTTCCATAAGCTAACATGTTGCATATTTTGTCTTCAAATAAAAAATTGACAGTCCCGGTAGTTTCGGGGACATAAAAGTATATAACTTTCCAAAATAGAGCATAGATTGAACTATTCCTGGCGAAATTCCAAAATCTATATTTTAGATTCTGGGTCACAAAAACCGTTAATATCTCCTAATTTACGATCGATAAAATGACCCTTCTCTTGCAGGACATCTCAATTTATATTCTGAAATAACATCCGTTGCATCATTGCAAATAATTTTCGCTGCTGTTTATTAAGTCACAGTCTTTACACTTTTTTACCTTATTCTGCTCTTTTCTTCTTTTTTAAAGAATCCTTTTGCCACTATTGTCTAAATACTATAAATAATTTCCCCTTTTTTATGTTTGTTCGCTTAAATGAGAACTGACTTGCGAGAAACCAATAAGAAAATCGTACCATTTTTAATTGAAAGTTAATTCTTTTTAATTCAAAAGTTTACTATCATATTTCTGGTTCTTGGTTAAATATTTAATTATTTGTTTGAAAACTCAACTATTTTTTTATAAAGTCCTATTTTTGATCGAAAACTCAATTGGTTACTTAAAGTTTAATACGTTTCGTTTAAAGTTTGATCATTTGGTTGAAGATTCATCTTCTCCGGTCAAAAATTCAACAATTTATTATAAAATTAAACTTTTTTGATAAAACTCTCTTGTTCTTGAATCTTTAATTATTTAGTTATGAATACAACTGTTTGGCTAAAAACTCAAATCTTTTGTTGTAAAATCGTCTTTTTAGGTTAAGGAATCCACTATATTTCATATTTTAAGGGTATTTTAGATTGTAAAGTCTTAAATTACTCTCACAATAATTTACATTATATATTTTCCCGTCTAAAATATAATTTTTGAACATGACACCTGGGAAATAGCCTGGATTTTTTTTATTTGAGTGGCCACCCTGTTCTTCTTTGAAACATCATCTCTCAGGATGTTAAAATTGAAACTTTAAATGCAGGAATGGCCATGTCACCAAACTGAAAAACATGTAGATAGAATGACATGTAAAAAGGGCTGATTCAATATTGACAGTCGAACCTGACATGGGCGTTGAGAATCTTCCGAGTGTATGGGGTTACCGTGTACCCCTGAGATGAAAAAGGAGAAAGTGTACAGTTGCAGATATGGTTGTACATATATGCGGAGGAGGGTATGAGCGGGACAGCGCACATACGAGGGTTTGTACCCAATGCAACCGCAACTGGAGATCCTTGAACCTACAGGAATGCTGGCAACCCACGCGGCCTTAACTACCCCACTCTTCCTTTTCACCCGATCTAATCTCCGCAGGCCACGTATATACGCCAGGGCTAACCTTATGGGTTGAATAAGCACATATTCTCGTCACCTTTCTTAACTTATTCACGCTGTATGCACAGTGCGCACGTAAACTTGAAAGTCCTCGCGCTGCCTGCAATCCTCCGGGGAATCCATCCCTATTCCAAGGCTGATTGCTTATTAAAATTATTTAAATAATTTTATTAGATTTACACTACCGCTCGAAAGTTTAAACTCACCTCAAAAAAAAGAAGCTCTTAAAAGTTTTATACCCTTTTGCGCATGCTTGAAGTTCTGAAATTTTGAAAAATTTTAGACGCGCCTTCACCGCTTGCGTGGCAATCGGAAATATACGTAACGTAAAAAATCAAAGAAAATTTTTAAGTACATTTCAAGAGCTTTAAAATAAGCCCGAGAACGTTATTTTAATACAATTTTTTATAAAGTTATGGACATTTTTATAAAAAATGACCACTTTTTGACAATCTGTTATATTGTTAATCCTATTCGTCCTACGAAAAAATGTTTCTTTTAGGATAAAGAATTAACCTTTTGACACTAATAATAAATTTCAAATTTTTAGAAAAAAAATTGAAATTTTTTACAAATTTGTTTTTTCTTAAATTAGTTTTTTTTATATACATACGAAAAAACGTGTTTACTTATTAAAATAAAATGAGTATTTAAAAATATCATTATCATATTTGAAATTTATTCTATATAATAACACAACTTTACAGTTTTATTTGTAGAATCATACACTTTTATTTTATACATTTTATTGTCAAAATTAAGACTACGAGAACACACCTGTTTTTTCGATCACGGAGAACACACTGGGTCAAATTGACCCTATACTTTTTTTATCGTGTACCATTTCGCAATTACTGGTTCGATTGTCTTGAGAAAATTTTAAGGTATATGTAAGAGCCGATAGAAATAATGTATACAAAATAAAAACTATTGTTGATGTTTTTAGCAAGGTTAAAAAAATCACGAAGAAAAAATTTGGAATCTTACAACAAAAATTGTATATTGGGGTCTGTGCGCCTGGGCCTTCTCTGAGCTACTGCGCAGGCACACGCGTACTTATTATTATTACACCATTAACCCGTTTCCCTTTCGGGGTAGGCGTGACTCACTCGGTAGGGAGGGGAGTAGTGTGAGGAAGGGGTTATAAAATTTTTA
>JAAAKG020067282.1:0-17509 GCA_010014905.2 Druon quercuslanigerum
TTTTGTTAATTTTTCGTCAAATAATTTTATTTAGTACATGATGGTAGAATGTGGATCGCTGAATTATAAGTAAAAACTAAGTCCCCATTTTGACGCGCGAAATAAGAGATTTGAACATTTATTTCCACAAGAGCGATAATTTTGGGAAAAGATGGTATTGGAATATCCTCTACTTTAAAACCTTAGCCCCTACAAATATTAGTGTGAGGAGTTGCAAAGTAGGTCGTTTATAGTAGCAATTCATATTTCGACATCGGTGACAATGAGACTGCTGTATCTTCTGACATTGAAGCGCTGTATATGTAGCAGCCATTGATCTTGTCAGTTCTTTTACAAACATCTGTAAGAAACAAGTTTTCTGTTCTCGAGCATTAAATCTTATGAGAAAAAATGAAAATTTTTATTGAAAGTCTACTGTCTGCGTTCCTTTGCTTACTGCATTTCAAAAGTAAGACAAATATTTTATTAAAACTAATATGTACTGCTGTTTCCTAAAGCATCCAGATATGATATGAAAATATTTTTGTTGATATAAGGTTATCTCCCACAAAGCTTAAATTTCTTGCAATATGTTTAAAGGAATCTGTATTATCACTAGAGAATAACACAATTTCTTAACGTCTTTACAAACTAGATGAGACTATGAATTACATTTTTTGTGAAAAATGATCTCCTTTCGATCTGCTGGGAATCGAACAACAGAACATCCGAAATAAGAATTGGACGATAGAATAAGATTATTTATCAGAAATAAAATTAATTTGTTGCTATATATTCGAACTGTCTAAGAATGGAATGAGGAAAACTTGTTCAATGCTACACAATACCTTATACATTGTCTATTCGAAGATCAGCCTAAAAATGTTTAATTTCAAACGTGAGAGCACACAACCGACTTATTTCAAACTCCATCCTCGGAAATTAGAACTGCATTGGTGTGATCGAAAGAAATAGAACAATCCAAAATAGATATACGCGAGCCATTAGTGTATTAGGATCCTGTAAATTATCGCAGTTTTTTCTTTCGTATTAGTAGATGTTAATTTTTTTCATAAATTTTCACCGATTTTGATTTTTCGATCCGTAAAGGATAATGCATTTAGTCAAATAAATGTTCATCTTCAACAAATAATTGTCAAACCTACCAAATAGAATCAGAATTATAAACAGCAGTTTTTATTCATAAAAGTATTAAAAGAATTCAATTATAGCTTTTCTATACATTCTTTTTATAAGATTTAATGGCTCTGATGTCAAATAACAATTTAAGCCATAAAAGAGATAACGTTGTATCAACAATAATACACTTCATTCTAAGGATTTCCACTTCCGTTACCCAGTTGTATGTGTTTTGCTAAACAAACTTTTTTACTAACCAAATGAGAATATAAACATATATGTGTTATATTAGAAACATATTTTCAAATAATAATATTATAAATTTTACTTTTCTTCATATTATTATTAATATTTTTGATATTATTATGTTTAAAGTTGTCAAAAGTTGGAGTTGCTGATGTAGAGAAACTTCGTAAATTATGTCAATTTCTTGTTACAAAATTAGGTGTAGGTGGACACCTAGAAAATAACCAAATGATCTTAACAATGGATAACGGCTGTATTCGTTTTGGATTTATACATGCCCCTGATAATCATGTTGTCCCCGGGTGGTTGAGACACGACACAGTTTTTCATGGGACCAAAGGCCTTTTATAAGAATGGGGCACCTTTATTATGAGGCACAACTCACCGTTGTAGATCCACGTGTTGATCATAACCATGTTCGGCATACACTGTGGACCGTTCAGATGAATATAGAAGGCAAACATTATTTAGCCTCTAATTTTAAGCCGGATAATTGTCTTCACGGGCCACACGACATGCACATATATGTAGTAGCGCCAGGAGCAGGAGGAGTAGCATCTAAAGTATACAGTTCAGCTTTCATACTCCAAACTTTCGAAGAAGAAGAGCACGCGATCTTTACACATGCTGGTGTTCCAGCATTGTAGGCGAATCTTAAGGTGTCACATGCATATTTGGAAAGGTATCCTCAGCGTAGTACTTTAGACATCGATTAGTTATCCCAAGGATGCTCCACATTTATTCCAAAAAGCGCATTTTTTATATTGAGTTTATCGCTAGCCACTGCTTTCTCGCATCGTTCCGACAACATACGGATACCACGTCGGGAAAATGAGTGGTCTTTGGAAGCTTTACCGTGAAGGGTCCAAATAAATCAGTTCAACGAATTCTGTAGTGAGAACGATGTATAATTAGCTCTAATCTGGGATATACATCTATCTTAGATCAGGTTGAACTATAAATGATCTACACTTCACGCTATCCGGTTAGTTTTCTGGAAAGTCTTAAATAATATTGTAGAAATCGAAAAAACTTTAGACTTAAAATATTTAAATAAATTTATTAACTTGGCAAGTTTAATCACGATTTTATTTGCTGTGTAAAATACTCCTTGTATTCATTATAATTAATCAAGTTTCATTTCATCGTTGGGTTGTCGATTCCACACTGGAAATGATTATTCAGATATTGCAAAATAAAATACAAATTCTATTTTTATGATTACTTTCATACTTTTACATTATTTTGTTTAAAGCTTTATTCTCAGCTTTTAGTAAATATAAATTATTTCAATAATATTGTATTATTTCATTCGATAATATGTACTGCTAATGAAACAATTGTATTTTTGTTGCCCTCTTTTTTATAATTAGAAAAATTGCGCATCCTATAAAATTAAACAATTTCATTTATTAATATTTAATTGCACCTAGAGTTGTTTTCCAACAAATTAACTTGTCTTTTTTTGAAGTTATTTTTTGACTCGTTTACCAATAAACGCATTCTACTGAAAAATAATTAATAATAAAATTGAAGACATTTTTGTGTGGACAACCTTTTTCTATTAGTTTTTTTTTTCTTGTGTACTTTTTCACAATTTTTAAAGAAATTTTTATTCTATTTTTTACAGTTAAAGCAAATCATTTTTATATTTTCTTTAATATTTATGAATGACATAGCAGCTTGAACGATAAAGAATTTTTTTTAATTCTTCTTTCACTACCTCTACCTTGCAATCTTGAATGTCTGTTGTGATCATCACGTTTCCTCCTCCCATTTGGTGTGTTTTAAAGAATAAATAAGGCGTTTTATCAAAGAAGCATCCTAAAAATTAGTATGCTAGGCCAAGAGAAAACGATACATAAGTGACTTTGCGGTTCAGAGTTATTTTCTTAACAGTGGCAATGAAAAATTCTTCCTCAGCGATAATTACACTTCCGTATATACTGGTATTTCATCGTTATGCTCATCGTTTCAGTTCATTTAAAAAAGTCTTTAAAAAACTATCTTTATGTTTTCGATCATTTCGTCTGATGAGGGAAAATGAAGATTTTTATTCAAATTCTACTGATTATGTTTCTCTGTTTGCTGGATTTCAAAAGTAGGTAAAATATTTTATTAAAACTATTATGTGTATATGATAAATATGACATCTAAGTTTTTGATCACGTTTATTTAAGGCCTTACAGTTATAATTGTTGGTTCCTAAAGTATCCAGATGTAGCATGAAAGTTTTTTTATACAACGACTGACAAATTAGTTTATGAGGGTCCTAAAAATTATAAACAATTTGGAATCGATTAATAGTCCTCTAAATTTAGATCATTGGGATAATACATTTAAGAAATTATAGCATGTAGTCTAATAAACGCTGGCCTTCAAAAAAGAATTCTTTTACTCATCGAATAAAAGCAAAATTAGAAGCCGCATTTTTTATTTCATAATTAATGAAAATAGTTTAAGGCACTTGATGCTGAACATATGTTGATTAAACTCTGAAGGGTAAGACAATCTTAAATCGTAAATTCTAAATGTTTTTCATCAGGTTTAAAACATTTTTTATAATTATTTTAGCTTTTTTGTACTTTATTTTTTCTATCATTCAATGATTTTCATGTCAAATAATAATTAAAGCCTAAGCAGAGATAACGTTGTATCAACAACAACAAATTTCTTCCCAGGAAATTCCGCTTCCATGGCTTACTTGATGTGTTTTACTATACAAGCTATGTCATTTTAGAAAGTAGTACACTAACATTTTTGGATTTAGTCATACTTGAAAATAATAATATAAATTAAGAATTTTTAACCCTCAGATTGGCACACGTGTCCATCTAAACCCTTTGTTATTTAAATTTTCTTTTTTATTATATTTTTTATTGATCTTGCGACTTAAAACTCCCTGAATATTCCTTAAAATTAATTAGCTGTCACTGAAAAAACTGGAAATGATACATTCCATACAAGGATAAATACAAGTTCACTCGAAGCTCAAAGATACGAGAATTTCGGGAATATAGGTCTCTATAGATACGAGCGTAAAAATTCAAATTTTTGACGTAAAAAAATTCTCGTCATTTTAGATTCTACCAGTTTGTGCTAGCGGCCAGCAACTCCAATACCGAAAATTGAAAGAATTTAGAAAAATAAACCACGCCAGCATATTTGGCTTTTTGGGCTGTCAATAAATGGAAAAATTAATTTTAAAAATAGCCTCCAGCACCTTTATTACAGAAAATTTAAAAATATAAAAACTAGCAGCATTAGAAGTTTCGGCTTTTTGGGTAAGCATAAGCTAATTTTGTTTTATACATTAGTCTGCCGAAAACACTTACAAATTATTTCAAAAATCAAGCGTAATGCCTAGAAAAAATCTGAAAGATAAAGATATGGAAGAAGTACAAGAAAAAATATACCGTTATAGTTAGTTTGCAGCTTAGTAAAAATAACAAATTATATTTTCCGAATACAACCCATAACCGTAACACCAAACCCTAACGAACAATAGTTATGTTAAACTAAACGAAAAAGTATATCAATCAAATATCAGTGATTTTGAGGGGTTTACAAAACACCCCTGAAGAATTTACTTAAATCTTTCTTAGCTGCCTTTATTTACAAAAATCCATTATTATTTTAATAAAGAATAATCACCAAAAGCAATTTCCCAAAAATCATTTTCATATCCTCATCTCCACAGTAACATTAAACAACACTGAAGATCTACCCCTATTAAATTAAACGTATCCAGTCTCTTATGCTTGCATTTACTTGGAGCGCATATTTTATTTTAAGGTTAGTTTTTAGGAGATAGAGGTTGTTTTTTGAAAATTATTATTTGAACATTTTTAGAGCCCAAAAAGCCAAAAATTTCTTGCGCGGTTGTTTTTCTTAATACTTTACATATTTTGTAGTAGAGGTGCTGGCTGCCAGCACCAACACGCAAAAGTAGAAAATTATGCCATAAAAAATTCAAATTCTGTTAAATATTCAACAATATTTTTATTTATTTTTACTTCACAAAGTAATTAAAAATTTGCAAAAGATACTGGGAATAAGCAAAAAAAAAAATATATACTTGCATTCTATATAAAATAATTTCAAAACACCGCCAAAAACGCAATAATAGGATAGAAAAATACAGGGACTTTTCGTTGGCCCCACCACTCACCCAAATGTAAAACTCTACGGGTTGAATATTTAGTGCAGAATTTGTTTCAATTTGTTCAGTCAAAATTAAAATTTGTGCATCACCGGAAATACCTGATTTCTCAAAAGAAAAGCACTTGAGGGGCCAGCGAAACGTATAGCTGGCCCCGGCATTATCCAAAATCAACTTTATATGGGCGCTTTATTTTCATTTCAATTTGTTCAAACTTGTGCGACCAACTTCAACCCCTAGAAACTACCCCCTGTGCGGCAAACTCTAAGGCGGGGCGACCGAAACGTTTCGCTGGCCTCGACATTATCTAAAATCAGCTTTTTTGCAGATTATTTTCTTCTTATTTTTTAAAATTTGTTTAGCATGCTTGAACCCCTCAAAACTACTCCCTGTGCCAATAACAGCATGGCAGGTCCAGCGAAACGTTTCACTGGCCCCGACATGGTGTTTGTTACAAAGGGGGTACCTTCTAGGTATTAAAGATGGTTGAAAAAATTTGAGCAAATGAAGACACAGTGGGTAGCTTTTAAGGGCTGTAGTTTATTGTAAAAATCGGATCAAACTAAGATGAATATGATTCACCCACAAAAAGTTGATTTAAGAACATTTGGGGTCACTAAAACGTTTTGCTGGCCCCGCTACAGTTTTTTTTCTTTTTTTTTTTAATCCTAGAAATTCTAATTTTGCTTAAGCAAATTGAAGCAATTGAGTGCTCAGGGCACTTTGAAAAACTTCGAAAATAATCTTAATTTTTTCTTTTTGAATTAGGAGTACGTGGACTACGTGAGAACGAAATGTTTTTAGTCATGAAAGATTACTGTGTTCGGACTGGAAATATCGTGCCATATGAAAATAATTATATTAATAATAATAATCCGAATGAACTGCCGGTCTGGTTGTCAACAAACATATACTTTCATGGGGACCGCCGGCCCTTCATACAACTAAAGGACTGTTATTTTCAAATAAACCTCAGCAATGATGACCATGGTCGCAATCATAATCCAGCTCGTCATCTTCCATCGGCCGTTCAAATGAATATAAATGGCAGATATTATTCAGCTTTGAATTTCACAGCTGATCCTCGCACTGATGCTCCACGCGAGAGCCACATATATGTCGTAGTGCCAGGACCACCTATAGGAGGATCTAGGGTATACAGTTCACTATTTGCACGCAAAACATATCCTAGAAGTATCAGGCTCTTTTCATACTTGTATGGTGGTATTTCAGACCCCTAAGTGAATCACAACTCAGTGGGCACAAAACCATGAGCAATCCAAAAATGTCCTTGGGACGTCTCTAAGACGCCTTAAATACTGAAGATGTACTAAAGACGTCTTAAAGACATAGTACGTTTTGGGACATCTTTCCTACTGACTTAGGGATGTCCCGAAGACGTCTCTAGGACATCCTTAATTCTTTTGCCTACTGGGAAGCTATCCTAGAAATATCGAGAGAGATATCCTACAGTGTAATTTCGGTATTAATTACCCTTAACTTTCAGTTGAGGCAATGCCTTTGAAATGAAAACAGTTCGATTATGTCAAATTCCCATTATCCCCACCAATCTCTTTGCGGGCCGAGAAGATGAAGAAGTTCGCTTTATACATTCGCCGTGTGTAACTGTGTCTGTGCTGCTATGAGTCTCGTGTTGCTAAGTGGAGGGGATGTGAAATGTAAAATAACTGGGCGTTGCGTTTTGCCATATCTGATCGTTGAAATAACTGAGCTTTAACATAACTGGAAGTTAAATGTAGTTATGCCGAGGATATCTCAAGATATGAGGGTACCTATAAGATCAAAAATCATGTATTGTTAATCATATAAATAAACTTATCTTATAAACATATCACAGTATTTTTCCGAATAGACTCCTGCTTCTTACCGAATTTAAGTGTATGCAAAGAGTGAAATTTTCTTTATTATGTTGAACTTTTAAATATATTAGATTTATGATACATTCATGGCTATACCGACATTCGAATCTATCTTCTAAGATATTGTTAAATCTAATTCTTATAGCTTTATTCCTTACTTCTAAACTAGCCACTTTCGCTCTAAATAAAAAAAATATAATCCAGAAAGTGGCAAGATTTTCTCAACATTAGATAACTTTTTTTTTTAACTATCCACTTTCATCAAGAGGCAACAGGCACAAACCCCTTAAATCTAAATTGCAGTTTCCTCAATAAGTTATGATTTTCTTTTGAAATAAAAACATGAGTTTTTAGCCCATGCACAAGAAAATGTTGGAAATTAAAATCAATTGCTTTGAAAGGGATATTTTAAAATACAAAGTTACTACAATGGGCCATTGTCCAATTTTATCTTTAAAATAACTCCTGATGCACATAATTTTAGCAGCTTCTAATTATCAACTCGGGAAGTACAAAATATTAAATATTAAAAGTTTCTGAAGTCGGTGAAGGTATGATCAATATCAAAAATATCAAAATAAAATTGTATATAATGATGGTCAATGTAAAACTTTCAAAAAGGGGCCTTCTATAAGCCACATTACCAATTTTAAGCAATTGACCCCTCCCCCCAACAAACCCCTTCGCCAACAAAAAATAAATGATAAATAAATTATTTATAATGAAATAAATGTTAATAAGACAATCCACTCAATACAAAATGCTTTAAATTCCAAAATTTCATTTAACAAAAACAATGACTTGAGAAGAATATTAAATTTCGATAAAAAAGATTCATTTTCGACAAAAAATGAAATAGTACAATTTTCATTACAAAAAAAATAATAATTTTCTATTCAAAAAATAGTTTTCAGTCAAAGATATGTATTTTCAGCCAAGCATGGAATAAATGGTTAAATTTTTAATTAAAAAGAGTAATTTAACAAAGGAATAAGTTTCAATAAAATAGATAAATTTTTAACAACACAATAAAGATTTTCTGCTAAAATGATAAATTATCAAGCCAAAGCTTAATTTTTAAAAAAGTATTTCCATTTTCAACAAAGCAGTTAAATTTTTAACCAAAAGCGATAAATTATCAACAAAAAATATAAAAATTTTATATTTCAATTTAAGAAGATTTTAATCTGAAACAAAAATAGTTTAACAATATAGTCTATTTTTTACGTTAAGCAGATCAATTTTCAGTATTCAAATAAATTCTTGAATAAATGAAATACATTTTAACCGAAATGCCATTGAAGATATCATTAAAGATGAACATTAATTCCAAAAGGAAGAATATTTATCAAGAAATAGAATAGTTTGATTTTAAAGTGAAAAAATTGAGTTTAAGCAACCAAAAAAATAATATTAAACAAGATAGTTATATTTTCAACCACAAAAGTAAATCTTGCAAATAAAATGAATTTTGCGTAAATTATTTCAACTTCCTACCAAATTGATTAAATTTTTAAATAAAAAAGATAATTTTTTTCTCGAAACACAAAACAGTCCAATTTTGAACCAAAAAATTTGAAGTTTAAACAAAAAAGTTAATGTTTATCCAAAGAATTAAATATTTAACCTATTTTTTAAATTTTCATTTCAAATTTTGATTTTTAACATGTGATTTCTCAAATGTAATTATCAATTATCAAACAGTAACCTCAAATAAATATAAAATAGTTAAACATAACTAAAAATGCGCAATTTTTTTAAAAGTTTTAACTTGAGAATATCAAGATTGAGAAATCAAAATTTTCAACCATAAAGATAAATTTGTGACTAAAATAGGAAACGCTTTGAAAAATAGGGTTTTAAAAATGTATTTGATTTCTTACTATTATTCGACAACATTTGATAATTTTATCAACTATCTTCATTAAGAAATGCATTATTTGGTTAGTTTTCAGCACTCAAACTTTTTGCTTTTAACACTTAATCAACTGTTGATAATAAATTAAAAAAATTTTTTTTAACTTTTATAAATGTCCACTCTGCTTATTTTTATTCATAATTTCGTAAACGTATCCTTGCAGAGAATATAATACAGGATTTTAACAAATATTTCAGATAAGGAAAAATTAAAAAAATGAGAATAATTAGGTTCCTTTAAAGAATCATAAATCTTTTTCAACTGATGGCAAGGAATCATTGTGCATTGATTTTAAGTATATCTCACTAGACAAGGGCATTTTTTAGTTAACAAAAGCATTAGAAATATATTTTTTTCATAAAATAATAATAACAAAAACAATAGTGAATTTGTATCGAAGTGTTCAAAGAAGTTAGAAAATTTTTTATTAGCAGTTGGTTACCTTAAAGCACAAAGTTTAAATGTTAAAAAAAACACCAAAGAATGCAGTCGTTAATAAGTTTTGCTTAATAAAATATTAAATCTCATTAATTTGTTGCAAAAAGTAATTTGTAAATAAGTGGTTGTTAATTTCTGAACAGAGCGGAATTGCATTTTTAAATATGTAACTTGATAGTTTGTATTTAAAAATGTCGTTAAAAATACAAAATATTTATTGTCATAAAAATGTCCTCAAAAATCCAGATCTTAATTACAGTGAACTTTTGCCTGTTTAAAATCCCTTATATAAGGTTACTTGAAATTTCGCAGTTCCGTCAACCAATAAAAGGATAAAACAGATTTGCGCAAATGTATTCTGCACTTTAAAATATTACTATTCGAACCTTTTTAACTTAATTTTACGTTAGAATATATTTTTTATTTCAAAAGGTGTATGCGTTCGCATGCCAATATGTGTCTATTTCAAAACATAGTTTATTCTATTTTTAGTATTCTAACCTTCCCAACTGCTGGCATTTTCACCTATTCTAGCATGACCGTGACGTCATGCAACAAAACGACTATTCCGAAAAGCATTTGATTCGTTTTTTAAATAAAGAAATCAGCTAGTTCTTTGATTAAATTTATTTAATTTTTAATAAATAAAAATTTTATTTCAAATATTTATCTCTATTGCTATTGATAGGAATTATTGATAACTAAAATACCAGTGATTTCGGCACATATTCCGTTGAAAAGTTGATTAAAGACAATGAAAATCACTTGGCAAAAATAACATGAAGGTTGCGGTAGAAGTGGGGCCACGCCAGCCTTTACATTATCGAACGTGTACGTTTCATGGCCATTCAGATAGGCGAAAGTTCACTGTATTTGCAGTTTATTCTGCCAAAGACAGAACTTAATTTGTTCTTCCAATAATAGCTAAATATTGCATTTGTCCACAAAGATTGACCCAAACATTATTATTCTGTATTGTATCACCAAATAATATACATTTGTTTCATTAGCAAGTAATGTAGAATCGACTCCTGAAAAATGTATGTTCTTCATCATTAATGACCAATATGGATAGTGATTAATAAATTTGTTAATAAGTAACAAACCATAAATTAAGTTTAGTTTAGTTAAGCAAAGAACTCTTTTTATCCACACATTATGTGAATTGCGTATCAATAATGTGACGAATCGATACCAAACTCTACGAAACCAATTTTTCCTTTAATTATTTGTTTATAAAAATTTGATTTATTTTTAATAATTTGCGTTGTGTATTTAGTAGCAATCTTTACACCTCAAAAATCATTATTTTTTATTTTCGTTATGAAATAAAAAAATATATAAGAAATGTTTGAAAAAACCAGCAGTCTTTCCAACAGTTCTGCAAAACGTCCTTTTCAGTTTTTTGCTTTTGTACTTTTTTCCTCATGCGTCATATTTTTGAAGCAAAAAAACGAACATAAGATGATTGATATTTCGAAAATGGTCTGGTTTTAAAATTACTTATTATTGAAACAATGAATAGGAAATATTTTTTATCTTCTGAACAGCCTGCATGACATTCACACACTTTTCGTATCTCTATTTGTTAGTTATTGCTTTAGACTGGAAAAATTAGACGTTATTGAGTAACTTCTTATATCCTGCGTCTTAAAAGAAATTAACATTTTAATTATCGTTTTTTGAAAATTTAATAAGAATTCGAAATCCCGTTCATCAGAGATGCTAAAATAGTTTCAGGATTGTTTTGTCGATATATGATGACATTGTTTATAACTATTAACCTAGATGACTCTTAAAGTATCGCACTTTTCATAACTTTTACCAGCGCCAAATAATTTTGTTTTAATCGGACACAAAATGAGAGTTATGTCCTTTGTATTAGCTACTATTTTCATTCATAAGATAGTTAACTGCAACTGAGATGTACATTAAAAAAAAAATTAAAAACCACGTTAATCGCGCTTTTTATGTAAATTTAAAGCTCGCAATCTCCAAATAATTTCTTAGAAATGTCAAAACATGAAAAATGAAGTTTTTCTTTGAAATTCTTTCTTTTGCGTTTCTCTGTCTGTTACATTTTTAAAGTAAGTGACATATTTTATTAAAACTAGTATTTATGATAAATATGACATCTAAGTTTTTTCTTTAAAAATTTAATAATATAATTGTAAATGATTGATAGGTCTGCTTCAGATTGTGTAATTTAAAACTGAAAACCTCAAAACGGATTTATTTCGAACAGCATCTTGAAAAAACTAGACAATTTTATATTTTTACGCACACAAAACTTTCAGTTTGGAATTAAAGCAAGATAATGAACATTATTTTCACTTAAAATTATGCCACACATATTCCTATTGGGTGGTACTTCTTACATCAAAAATTAATTTATTTCGATCAATATTTATTAAAGTGCAGGGGATAGAATTTTTAGGCTTTTAAAGGAAAGCTTTATTCGTTACATTTCACCATCATTTCTGAAAATCAAAAATGAATTGGACTGTTTTCTATTAAAATCCCCAAAATTCTCCCCGGTCCACTTTAATGAATATTTCTCGAAATAAATTAATCTTTTGTGCGCAAGGTACCACTCAATAGAACTATGGCCTGCTTAACTTTCGGACCGATAAGACAAATTTTTGTTTAGGAGTTGGTAAACTTTAGAAATTAAGCTATGAGCTTCAGGGAATGCATGAAACATCTCAATTTATTATTTTTAATTACAGAACAGGAAATATATGCCTTTTTAAATCAGAAGTCGTGGTATAAATGACATTTACTCTTAATCAAATATTTTTATTTTTGACATTAAAATATTTCATTTTCATTGTTTTTTAATCTACAATCAAACAGTATTGGCAAACGGTATTAATCATTTGCATGCTACATAAAACATTTATTTCTATGAAGTTAAAAATCTGAACGTTTATGTATATTAAAGGCGTGCAATTGTAATTGATTTTATTTTTTTTGTAGAATTACTAAACTAATACTAAAACAAACGTGCATTCTATACATTTTTGTAAAATCCTATCATTAAAATTCAAGAGTTAGAGTGCTCTCGATTTTACATTTTATTTCAATTATCTCCAATTATCAAGGAAACGAAAAAAATAATTATTTTCGACCAGTAATGGTTTAAAGTTTCAAAAAATGTAAGTTGTTAGTCTAAAAAAACTTTATAAATGTTAATTTTTTCTTACAAAATTAGGTGGGTACAGATGGAGCATCCCACATGGAGAAAAATGGATACTCGAAATTGTATTGTCCACAGAAAAAATGAAAGATAAAGTTTGCATTGATTACAGGTGAAAGATTCTTTACAACAAAAATTAACCTAGCTAAAAAACTTCACATGAATCGAAGATAATTTCCTATTTTTAACATAGCCTGAATAATCTTTCGCCTTATAATCGCTCCATTTTTATTCGAGGTGTTGTGATAGAGTGCAGAAATGAGGAACTAAAATATTACCGCGCATGACCAAAGCTGGCGGATTTGGCGGGAGAATTCAAATTAGTTTGCGGTATAACGCCATATTATGAGAACAGAATAAAGTAATATTAATGTTATAAGGTGGCAACAGAATAAGAAATGAAAGCTAAAAGCAATATCTCTCTCTGTCTTGTAGCAAACGGAATAACAAACTTAAGATTAGACTCAGCGTTAGGTCATCGCTATTTTTAGACCAAAATATGAGTCATAGTATTATTCTTTGTATCATTTATGACATTAAGGCGCCAACTAGATGAAAGTAAAATGCAATAAGCATGGACTTTACACTATCACTGTTTACAAATGTCAATAATCAGGTGACTCATTTTGCGACTTAAATTTAGCAGGTGCAGCCATATGACCTATTTCTAATTGAAAAAATGGACATAAAACTGTATGACGTCAGCAATTTTATTGGTTAGGGACTTAGAGTAGGGAAATTACTTCGCCCAAAATAAAATTATAGAATGCTAATTGTAAACGCAAAGCGCGACAACGCGTTCGGCCATTGTCGAATTGAAATATTTATTAACTGACAGTCCTAATTTTTAAAATTACAAATAGGTTGCTTATATGCCAATGGATTATGTGAATGCAGTGAAAATCTAAGAGAGGGTTCAAACCGAACTACGGCTGGTGTTAACAAATATAATTATGATGTGAAAAGTTAAAACTGTGTTCTTTATTTTTCAAAACTTGAATAGTTCTCCCCGTTATGGTTTCAACCATTCAATGGCAGCAACGATTCCACTCCTCAACGAATCAGTGTTAGGCTACAACAGGATCCAATTTTACTACAGCGCCAGGGACGTAACAGGTGTAGCAAATATTACGACGCCCGCGCTATCTGCCGCCGTTAAACTTAATTAAATTGGAGAGAAATGGGGATTTCCATTTGCCAGTTGCTTTTTGCGCTTTTTCCTAAATGGTATTAAATAAGTTCTAATTCGTCTGCAATAGTAAAGTTTATTTCAGAGGAGATATACCAGTAAGAAAAAGTTTTTTTGTGTTTCTGTCGCTGAGTCTATATATTTTACCAAAATTTGCTCACTTCAGCGTGACGCAGTATACGAGATCGGAATTATCCTCCTAACCTCTGCGAAACTTTCGCTGAAATATATTTAATCTTTAAACGTTGCAAGTCTTAACTGGAACAAATTTTAACTTTTGTTTTTTCGGTGATTGTTTTAAATCTGGTGTCTCGACTTATAGCTCGAATTCACTTATACTTTGCCGTTTTCCTATTGCTGCTAAGAAAGCCAGAAAAGATGGCAGATTTTACTTTATTATAGGTTAAACTTTCGACAAATAGCGAGCAAACTTTAACAGAAAAAAATTTCACATGCAATAAAATGTAGCTTTATTTTTTCTGTGTCAACATTTAGATGGTCGGTTGGATTTTATAAACATTTTCGACGGGAAAACGTCATAAAGCACAACAGAGCAAAAAATTGAAAAAAATTAGTTTAGAAACAAATTCTTTAATTTTTCACTAAATAATATTAATTTTTAGGAAAGCATAAAACAGTTAGACTTTGAGTGAAAAAAATTAATTTTTAACAAAGAAAAAACGGATTTTCAAGAAAATAGTTAAATTTTCAACCGCAATGATGAATTTTCAACTAAAATGATGAATCATCAACTGCGATAGTTAAATTTTTATCCAAATAGATAAATTTTCAACGAAAACAATGAATCTCCAACTGCATAAATTGGATTTTGAACAGCAAGAAATTAATTTTTATCAAAAAAGATCAATCGTCAACCAAAACATGAATAATTGAAGTTTGAGTTGAAAAAATTGTTGTTCAACCAAACATAAATTTTCGACTTAAATCATGGAATATTTAATTGGAATAAGTTCAGTTTTCAATAAAGAAATTTACTTTTCTAAAAGAAAAACTAACTTTTCACACAAAAAAACTAACTCTAAAAAATGGTTACATTTTGAAACAAAGGGACGAACTGCCAACTATAAATTTGAATGTTTAACTAGAATGATGGACATTTAAAGCAAAAAGATGAATTTTTAACTAAAAAATATCAACTTTCCTTGAAAAATTAAATAATTAAATTTTTAATCAAAAAATGAATGTTTAAGTAAAGAGCTTAATTTTTATAGAAAATAATTAAATATTCAATTAAAATAATAATTACGTTTTTATTTTAAAAAATAAATAATAATTCAATCGAAAGGAAAAGAATTTTTCAACAAACTAGTTAAATTTTCGGCAAAAAAATTCAATTTCATTCAAAGAAAAAAAAAGATTGTTATCAAATAGCTCTTATTTCAGCACTAACAAAAATTAATTTTTAATTTAAATGATAAACCGCGAAGAAGAATTTTTAAACATGCAGATTACCTTTCAAAGAAAAAAATAAGTTTCTACAAAAAAAATGCTTTTTAGTACAAATTTGGTTAAAAATTTGAATTTTCAACGAAATAGTTCAATTTAAATGTTCAATAACAAGTGAAAAATTTTTCTGTGTTTGTTAAATTTTGAGCAAGAAAATATTATATTTCAAACAAAAATCAACATTCAAATTTTCAGTTTAAAAACTAAACGATTTTCGGAAGGTTATGCTTTTTATTTAAATATTTAATTTCCAAATTAGGAGTATTTAAAACAATTTATTTATAAGATTTTCACTTTGTAAAATATATATTTGTAAAATAACTTAAAGAAACTTTAAATTCATTTAATAAACCACATTCTTATTACTGTCCAAGAATTCGGATCGATTTGTAATTTGTGATTTTTTCTGTAACAAAAAGTAAATAAGAAATATCTATTTATAAAACCAATTTTTATTTTTAAAAAACGGCACAATTGCCTTTAAAAACTATACTTTTAATTTGCCTCACATTTACTTTAACATGTCAACTAACATAAATTGCTCCTGTACTTATTAAAGAAATTTTAACCTTTTAATTTCAAAAATATTTCGCTAAAACTTCGTTTATTATTGGTGAACTCATTTAATTAGAGGCTCTTGTGATTTTTTGAATATAATAATTGAATTCGATCGGAATAAAAGTGTAGGAAATCCAATAAAAATAAATGAAAAAAAAAAGAAATAAATATAAAAAACGATCGACCTTCGTTGAGAGTTCTCCTGCCCATCGCATATGGCGCTGATGCAAAACACTGAGATACACGCGCATGCGCGCAAAGTAAATTGTTGTTTGCATCTACTGCATGATGCACTTGAGACAGATAAACAATTATTTAAAATAGATAAAAAAACGTATTCAGTGAGTTGTTTTGGATTTGAAAAAATTATTAACAAGCAAGTGATGGGTCATTACTTCTGAACACGGCGTTCAGTTGTTTTTTATATGCCGCTGTTTTCTTTTCACTAAAAATAAGGGCAAAATGAAGTTAATGAGACACAAAAAATGAAAAATAGAATTCTACTTATCTTTAATTTCTCTCTTTGTGTCTCTTATTTGCTTCATTTTGTCTTTATCCTTCGTTTTTTGTCACATTATTTTGAAAATCAACACATATAAGGAGTTTCAGAGGAACTAGCATTTGTGTCAAGAAACATCCCCTGCTTAAAAGGACGGGTATAATCCAAATAAGAACCAGGTAGAATTTGGATCTTATCCGGTTCTTTCGGAAATATACCCGGTTTTTGTCCCCGGTTTATACCCGGCATTTCAAAATACTTATACCCAGTTCTTATCTGGTTCTATCGGAAGTGTACCCGATTTCTCACCCCGGTTTCTATCCGGTACTTGACCCGGATTCTATCTGGTGCAAAATAATGTTCGTAAGCGGTCCCTACATGGGTCTTGTCCGGTGCTGTGTGTTTTCTACCAGGGTTGTATCCGGCGTTTAAAAATACTTGTACTCGGTTCTTTTAGAAATGTAGCCGGTTTTTGTCCCCGGTTTCTATGCGGTACTTGACATGGGTTCTATCTAGTACAAAATAATGTTCGTAAGCGGTACCTACATGGGCCTTGTCCGGAGCTGTGTGGTTTCTACTAGGGTTGTATTTGGCGTTTCAAAATACTTTTACCCGGTTCTTATCTGGTTCTTTCGGATATATATGCGGTTTTTCACCCCGGTTTATACCCGGTGTTTGAACGGGGTACATCTGGCGCGAAATTATGTTCATACCTGCGGTCGCTATCCAGATAGCATAAAAAATTCGATGAAGATTGCCTGAAACTGACAATGCAATGTTCGGAATATTGCATTGAAACGGGTAGACTGGGTAAAAATTAAATTTTCAGCTTAA
>JAAAKG020067293.1:0-17508 GCA_010014905.2 Druon quercuslanigerum
AAAGAGTAAACCAAGATATTGAAATGGTAGAATGGAAAAAATATTTTTTGTATTTGCTAGGAGGAATAGAGAGAAAATTTAGGAAGGGTGGAAAATATGGTAGAGAAAGAGATGAGGAAGAGGATATAACAACGGAAGAAATATTTAATGTATTAGGAATAATAAAAGATGGAAAGGCACCAGGCGTAGGTAAGATTACAAATGAAGTATGGAAATATAGAGGGGCAGAACTAGAGGAATGGGCATGGATAATGTGTAATCGCGTATGGAGAGGAGAGTGGTGGCCAGAGTTATGGCAAGATGGAGTAGTGATACCGATAGTAAAGAAAGGCCAAGGGGAGGAGGTTAAAGAATAGAGGGGTATGACTCTGAGGCCAACACTGTATGAAGTATATGTTCTGTCGAAGAGATTGAAAAAAGAAGTTGAGGAAAAAAAGATAGAGCCACCGAATCAAACAGGGTTTAGGAAAGGGATGGGGGTGATAGTAATGTTCGTAGACCTGAAGGCAGCGTTTGACTCATTAGACCGAGGCGAGATAGAAGAAGTTATGGTGAAAAAGGGGATAAGACGACATAGTGCTGATGGCAAAGGATGAAGAAGGATGGCGGGCTTGATCACAGGATTAGAAAAATATTTTTATGGTAAAAAGCTATATTTAAATGTAGAAAAGACAAAGATAATGAGGTTTAGAAAATGAGGGGGGGGGCAAAAAGAATGGGTGGGGAGATGGAAGGTTATAAAGACAGAAGAAGTGAAGGAGTTATATATTCTGCAAAAGAAAGAAGATCATGAGTTCATGTAAGAGAAAGGATAAAAAAAGCAACAGAAGTAATGAAACAGATATGGGGAATAGGAAAAAGAAGGTTCAAAAAAATTGGAGAAGGAGAATGTGGTTATTTGATACGCTGGCATGGCCGGTATTAAGTTATGGGGCAGAGATATGGGGATGGAAAGAAAGGAAAGATATTGAGAGTTTACAAGAAAGATATATAAGGTGGACATTAGAGGTAGATTGGAGAACATCAGGATATATGGTAAGAGAAGAAGCGCAAAGGGATAAATTAAGTATTAGACCGGGAAAGAGAGAATGGAAATTTAAGACAAAGCTGAGAGAGGGAAAGGAAGGGGAGTTGGCGAGAAAGTGTCTGATGGAAGTAGAAGAGAGGAGAGGAAGGGCGATAGAATTAACTAGATGGGAAGAAGAAAGGAGGGAGTTCTTGAATGCTAGAGACATGGAAGACGGGACTGGAGTAAACTATGAAGAATTGGAAAAAAAGAGAGGGAAAGAGAATCATTAGAAAGATGGGGGATGATTGAGGAATCAAAATATAATAAATGGTATAAGATGATAAAAAACGAAGTTTTACCAAAGTATTTAGAGAAGGGATAAGGAGAGATAAGGTGGACCAGAATAGCAAGATTTAGATTGGGAAACATGGTAAGAGAGGGGAGGTATTGGGAAAAGGAAGACAACAGAAAATGTAGAATATGTGAATGGGAGGAGGAAACATGGGAGCACGTATGGGAAGGATGTAGAAGAGGAATTGAGGATAAAGGAAGCTGGCAAGATAATGTGGTTAAGATTCTAGGGGAGGATGGATTAGGAGAAGAATGGATGAAGGAGTTCGAGGGTACTAGGGGAGCGAATGAGGGTGAATAAAAGAATGAATGTGAAAAAATGGTAAATTGGAGGACAAAAAAAGGTGGAAGACTAGGGAAACGAAAGTCACCTAGATTAGAAGCGTAAAAATTGTAAGTAATGGATATGTAATAGCATAAGTAGACTACGATGCGTTTGCGTTCTCGTTCTCTCTCTCTCGCTTACACATGAACTCTCGCTTTCGACCGCTCGCTCGAGTTAAGGAACTAGATAGATATAAGACATTAAGTAAATAGTTGTAAATAGTTGTAAATATTAAGGTAGAAATTTTCTTTTTTTGTTTATTGTGTAAGCGGAAATATTGTAAGGAATGGAAGTCATGTAAACCCTTAGGGGACACATTATGAATAAAGAAGAGTGGTGCTTTATTGTCAAGGGATGATTATGGAAAATTGATTTTGGGGGCTTTGCAGAGCCTAAAATGAGCCTTTTATTCTGGTGTGCCGTGGGTAATGCAAGAACCTTCAATGAGTCCTCAATTACTGTAAAAGAAAAAATTTAATATGACCAATATTTCTACCATGTAACTGCTAGCTTTACGTAAAGCTAGCAGTGCCATGCATTTTTAAAAAAAATGCGGAGCCCAAAATTTGGGGTTTGGGTATTAAAGGAGCCTTAAATGAGCCCTCAATTATTGCATAGATCTGACGTTTTTTTGGGCAAAGTGATGGTTTCAGCTTTATCCACCTGCTTAAAATTCACTTTTGTCTGAATGCTTCGTAATGCGCAGAATCACACTAAATGTTGTCAGCTGGAGCACCACTCCGATGATGTTTAGGTGAATTATGTTTATAACTGATGTGAATTAAAACTGCGATATAACCTGAAGAAACATCAAATGGCATTGATCCTAATGCACAGTTTGTTTCGTGTTGAATAGTCTAAATTGTTTCTTTTTAAATAAAATTCTTAAACTCAGGGAAATGTGATGAGGTACACGTTCACTAATAATACTCCATTTAAAACCACAAATAACAGTATTTTATTGTTACATGGTTTTGTAGTGTTTAACGCTGAACAGTTTATGTAAAACGTACTTTAATTTCGAACCATAGGCTAACGTTAATTATTATTTACAAGTTGTAAGCTACATGTTACAGAGATGTAACTTGCTGCCCCGGCTCTCGCTTACTAACTGACGACTCGTAGAACTCACACGCACAAATCGCTCTGCATCAGATAAATTCATATATATCTAAATATATAAACACAAATTCTTTCGCTCTCTTTACTTACTCTTAACATTCCGTAAAAGGCATTGTATGGCATTCAATTTTGTGGGTTACCGAACCGTCTTAAATCGAATTAATGCTCATTTATTATTATTATTACCATGATGTCAGTTTAATGTCTTAACATTTACACGCATTCATAAAAATTGTAATAAGGCGATTTTATCAAATGAATTGCAGTTAATATTATTACGGTAAAAATGGTACAAAATTGGTAGGCGTTGAAAAACATTGAAATGTCCATTTCCTTAAACGCCATTCTATGCGTACAAATCAACTCCATCTTGCAGTGTATCCACACTACTTTTCTATACTGTTTGTATCTCTTTCTCCGCGTTTACATCTAAGCTAGATAAGCGCAACGAAAATAATGCACCTTACGCCACTAAACGAAATAATTGGTGCTAATCTTACTCATGCGCACGTGTGAGCACAAATGTGTCATGTGTGTGAAAATGTAGTATGCCATAGTTTCTGTTTCAATCTTGGAAGTCCCAACTTCGAATCGTTTAAAGGCACCTTATTCACTACTGCTACCATTATTTCCCTCAGCCGATAGTAGTAAATAATCAAATGGTAAGACGGAGTCAAATTTATGAGCTCTACTTTAGTTTAAATCTGATAGACCATAATCAATTATATTTAATGTAATATAATTAATTCAAAAAGTTATATTATTTTGAACTTTAATGTTTTAGAAATAGTTATCTTCATAAATCTTAAGCTTAATTTTATAAATTACTATTGTAACTGGCCTGAATACAAATTTTCTTTGTACATTTCCAGATGGCTAGTTTCTCGAGCCGCTTATGAATACCATGGTCAAATGTTAAAAATGACCCAAAGTGTATTTTTATATTACTGTGCAGATAGCGTTGAATTTGGAAACGCAATTTAAGTTTTTATGTGTTTAGTGAAATAATTTTAATTATTGTGTAATATAGGCTTTACTTATAGCTCATCAACTTACCTAAATTCATAAACGGCATTGTGAAATCGACAGCTTGCTCTCGGTCATAAGTAATAGTTAAGTCAGCTATGGCTAGATCTGCTTTCTGCTCCAGGAGTTCTTTTATCATTCCATCCCATTCTTTTGTTACTTTGTTCAATGAACCATAGCGATTGTCTTGAACCAAGTGAATGGTATAATTGAAACCCAAGATGCGAGATATGTCATGAATCAAATCAACGCTATAGCCTTCAAACTGAGAATTTCCGACAAGTTGTTCACTAGAATCTTTTCTCATACAGTATGGAGCACTCTGTTTGAAAATAATTAAATTAGTTTGAAGTATTACAGCTGAAAATTATAATATGTATACGTCGGTATGTGAGTGATCTACGTATTCTGTATGTAGTTTAGGGTGTTTTCTGTGTTAGTGTTTTAGCATTTTGTTCAAAATTATTAGATAGATAAGAGTTATTTAGAAGCTTTAAAGATATATAAATAATAAATTATGGAAACAATCGCTTTACGGTTATTTAAATAATATGTTTTTGTTCCATTATACATGTATTTTTACTTTTAAGAAATTATTTTTTTCTAAGAATACTTCTAAATGTTTCAACAACTTTTATTTTTTATTCTCTTAATAACGACCATATTCGTTCGCATTATTCATACTATGTCTTTATTATTGCCTGAAAATATTAAAATCTGTCCGGAATTTAGTGAAACGAAATTTTTCCCTTGATTTTTCCTATGTAAACTATACACTTCTACACTACTACTACTATACACTTCTAAAAAGTATGAAATTGAAACCGAAGCGACTTCAAAGGAAAGATAAAGAAAATTTCAATTAAAAAAACATTATTGAATCGGAAGATTTGGAATCAGTCTTCGAAAATAGAATAAGAATGGGATCAGTTGATTCGCTAGAAAGTAGATAGGGACATTAGATCTCACGTTGATTCGTACGATCAAAAAATTTCGCCAACCGAATTGGCTTATAACTCTCCCCCTACTCGGGGGACGCTCTACATATAGATGATCTCTCCCAAGGAAACGGTTATTGAAAAACTACTTGCAAATTTCACAAAGGAACGCGATAAATGTCCCGATGTGAAATCAGTTCAAGCTAAGAAGACCAAGTTGCCTCACCTGAGGGGAGCAGATTTGCCGCTTGCAGGTACACGAATGGACCTAAAAGCGTTACCAGCACGGGCCTTCGTGGAGGACCTGCTCCTACTATCGCCGAGAAAATTCGAGTTCTCTGGGTTTAACGTTGAAAAAGTAAGGGAAAAAAATTCGTAGCTTAATAAAAGACGGATCTTTTTAAAGGTGAAAATGTTGTATGTACGTTAATGAGCCGAAAAGTAATGTTGTAAAAAATTTTTTGTAGCTTGCAGATCTGAGAATGTGATCAAAAGTAAGGAAATTTGACCGCTTTTAAGGACAGTGAACTTTGGAGCATAGTTTTTTTATTGACTAAATAATAGGAAAAATCTGAAAAAATTCTTGGTAGTACTTTAAATATTTCTGAACAGACTGCCGTTGAAAAAATTGCAAAATATCAATAATTGTTCGTTTTTTGTACATAAATATGCAACTAATCTATCTTCGGTTCTACTGAAGATAACGAAGTGATTGAAACTGAAGGTAGTTACTTGGACTATCTTTATCAACTTCCAATTTGAAAGAAGTATTTGCTTTTTGTTGTCTTCGTGCAAATTTCGATATTGGAAGTAAGTTTTTTATACGGGATAGCAAGTGCCAGAAACCAGCGTGGTGCCTTTTTTCAGGGGATCGTCTTCGGTTTTCCTCACCATGTGCTACCGAACGTGTGCCTCCGACCCTCCATCTGGCCCTGTACGAGGTTAAGCGAGACTCCAATGGAGAGGGATGTATCCTTCGAACTTATTCCCTGTGGTAAAAATTGCTTTGTGATAGAAATAGAAATATTTACTTACTTAATATTGTAACTGATGACGAAAAAATGATTGATACAGGCCAATTTCAAATAAAATTGAGATTTTTGGAGAATGAACAATTATGATTGCGAAGCATTTAAAGGGATTTTATTGGTTTAAAAAAATGAAATTTTCAACTTTATGTAATGTAGAAAATGTCGAGAAAAAATTTTAATCAAGCGCAACTACAAAATTGTAGAATAAATTTGAATAAATGTAGGAGATTTTAACAAGTTCTGATTCAGAATCCTTCAAAACATGTCCAAACTTATGAAAAAGTTATCTGGATCATTAAAGCCAATTTATTAAATTTGGCAGAATTTATTACAAGATTGAAGGAAAAATTGCAGCACTTTTAAAGGAAATCTAGAAGTTTTAACAAAATTTGTGAATTAATAAAAATTTAAAATTTATTATTTTTCATATCAAAAATTTAAATTTTTAATGATTGCGAAATAAAATTCTGAAATTTTCAAGAAAAAAAAATTTTCAAACGTTTTCAGACAATAAGAAAATAATATATTAAAATTCCGGAAATACTGTAGAAGATTTCCATAAAACAATGTTTGAAACATTTGTGAAACTATTTCCGAAACAAGTGTTGAATTCTGCATGATTACAAAACTTGAGAATAACTTCGATTAAAGTAAAGAGATAGTCACAAGTTTTGATTCAAAAGGTTCTTCAAAATTTGAAAGATTTTAAGAGAACAAAAATCAGTTTGAGAGAACAACAGAAAACGTTTTAAGAAATTCTATAAGATTTGTAATAATATCAAAAAATAATCTTAAACAATAAAAGGCAGTTTTAATTTTGTAGAATTTTTTACGAAATTGTAGGAAAAATTTTAAAAATTTTAAAACATATTTAGAAATTGTAACCAAAATTTGAAACTAAAAAAAGATTGGAAAACCTTTAAAGCAATTCTATTTTTTAAGATTTGAAAATAAAATTCTAAAATTTTTAAAAATATTTATTTAAACGTTTCATGATAAAAAGAAATGTTGTCTTCAGCTACCAGGGAATGTTAATGCTTAGACAGTCGAAGAGTTACATTTTCAACTAGAAAATATCAATTTTTGAATAGAAATTGTAACTACAAAGTTGAGCAAAGGGATCACTTGAGAACTAAAATGACGAATCCTAAAAAAAAACAAATTTGCAAACAAGAAGTCTAAATGATGACAATAACAAAGAGATAAATTTTTAACTAAAATGAAGAATCTTAAAGAAAAATATAAAAAACAAACGTTACCCTTAATGAGACTGTACTGATTATAATTGTTTTTAATTAAAATAATATCATCATACTTTGTATACTACTTTCATTTCATGAATCAAAACATAACTTGAGGTTCGAGGGGCATCACGGTTTAAGAGGCACGGCCCTGTTCAAAGCTTGGTGGCAAGGCTTTGGGAGCACGTGGTCAATATCGCAATTTTCACGAAGACAACAAAAAGCACACACTTCTTTCAAATTGGAAGGTGTTAAAGATATTCGAAGTAACTACCTCCAATTTAAATCTCTTCGTTATCTTCAGTAGAACCGAAGATAGTTTAGTTGCATATTTATGTACAAAAACACATTTTCAGATCTGCAAGCTAAACAAAATGTTGTACGACATTAATTTTCGGCTCATTACCGTACAATGTTTTCACCTTTAAAATGATTCATCTTTCATTAAGCTACGAATTTTTTTCCCTTGCTTTTTCAACGTCAAACCCAGAGAACTCGAATTTTCTCGTCGATAGTAGTCTCTCTCTGCCCGTGGGATAGGTAGTAAGGGATAGGGAAGGATGGGCAAAGAGACACTTCACCTAGCTTGCGAAGAGCACTTGCATGCTCTTCTCCCAGTCACTGGCCTTTTATCACTGGTTGGCTTTTTGAATTAACCAATTGATTAATTTATTGATCAATCAATCAATCAATTCTCCCAGTGTTAAATAGACTCCTCCATTTATCTGAACTGGTAATGGTCGAGTGACTTACGTGATCTTCTCCCAGTATCTCACTGGTTAGATGTTCTGCATCAAGGCCACTTATTTATTGCGGAGTCAAACCACACGTAGGCCTTAGCTTAGGCATCGTTTTGCTCAAAGACTTCCTTTCATTCAATACTATACTTGTAGCTCTAGATGTTTATTCATCGCCGACTCCACAACGCACCTTTACCATTTTCTCATTAGTGGATCCTCACATTGGAAGCACATCGAGTTCCGGATGCAACCAAGAGTGGCCTTGCCACTTCCAGTTTTAAGCAGACTCCTCTGCTTACCTTTAACTGGTGACGGTTGGGGCGACTTGCGTTTATCCCCTACCAGAATCTCACTGGTTAGATACAACTTTATCAGCGCCACTACTCTGTTGGCTGGATGACTATGCCCTCTGTGTTCTTGTCTCATCAAAGCCTTAGCTCGATAGGCCCACACAATATTTTGGTTACTGCCATGCAACGACATGCCGTTAACCATGCCCTCAGTGTGTTTGCAAGCCCTGGACTATTCAAGGCACCTAGCAAATACGGCGAGTTTTGGGCACATCCAAGTGTGGCATTGTACATTGTACAATTAGTCAGGTCCTGTCTGTACTTTTTTCTTTGGTAGTCACTAGGACTCCGCTACAGGACAGTAGTTCTCGACAGAAAACCCTTAAACCCAGTTAGCCGTCCTCCTTCTTCCTTCCCGTAGGACCAGAAGTAACAAGGATACAGGACGCTGCCCATCTTGCACCGCGTAGAGGTTGGGTTTGGTACACCACCAGGGTAACTCTAGGAGCCGTAGGTCCGCCCTTGGCAGTATTTCGTAAGATAGTAGACAGGGACAATGGGAATCTCGTTAATCCATTCATCTGCGCCACTAAGTAGATGACGAGGCATTAAACCATATATATTTTTTTTTATAAGAAGGGAAATTCCACTTTCTGATTACTGCGCCTCTATTAACGGGGAGGCATCACCCAAAAAGCTTAAGCAGCTCTACCAACTTTGGAGCTTTAAAGACCGATAGTGTTGTCTTAGGATCATGTCGAGTTGGAAGGTGTTATCCCTACAACCGTCCATGTTTCTAAATCCTGTCTGCCTTTCATTAATATAAATTCCAGTGCCCAGTCTTCCAGCAAGAATGCTGTGGAAGCCCCTCACTATCACCGATGGAATAGTGATACGCCTGTATTTTTCAGGCTCGTTCTCAAACCCCTTCTTGGGTATGAAGATCGAGAGTGAAGCGAGCAGAAACTCTAATAACTCATCACACCACATGAAGAGGTTATACAGACACAGAAACATTTCTTTCGGAAAGCCTCTAAAATCTTTCTTTGTTAGTCCGTCCGGCTCTAGTGCCATTTTACTTAACTTCCGTACTTTTATAATCTCCTCACGGGTGATTGGAGTCCAAAGGTTCGGCTTTTCTTCAGATCTATCCAGGATGGGCCTGGCCTCGGATCGCTGTGTAATGACATTCGCCGAGAAGGGTTCCATCACCTCCCTAGGCGACTAGCTAATGTTAGCCATGTCATTAAGGATGTTACTAATATACATAGAGCGATTCTTAAGCCAAGCTTTCTGAGTCTTTGCGTACTCGCTTCTACGACTTGGTTGCCTTGCCGGACCACGATGTGCCCGAGGACAAGTTGTGGGCAAGATGTTCTACTAGTAAAGAGATATAAGAGTCAATGTAGTATCCTTAGAGTCAGTTCTTGTTTCCCGACATTTTTTTTACAACACATGTATTACATATGACGTATTGTCCTGAGATGGCGGCTCTAATTTGCGGAAGAATATCCGGAAGGGATCCTCCTCCTCTTCCCTCTTCTCTATGGGAGGATCTAATATGAGAGGGCGCCTTCCCTGGCATCTTACGGCTTGTCGCTCTCTAATACCTTCCCTTATATCCGCGTCCATCTGAGGCACTATTTATTTACACATGGTGCACCGCCTATGACCTTTGACCGCCTCTAAGGTTCTGTGCGGGAATGCCAAATGCAAACTGATGTTATCATTGATTCTTCCCCCATCTCTTTCTTGCTGCACCTAGAACTCGGCTTTTCTCCGTGCAAGCATCCTAGTTTCCTCCTCAGTCCATCTTTCCTTCACTCTTCCGGTATTCCAAGGAACCTGTATTGGGTCGATTAAAATCTCCTCCTCTGGTTGTTTCCATCTCTTATGTAGCAAGAGACCAGTATTCGACTTGCATATCTTCTCGCACCACTCGAAATCGCATGAGAAATTTAATTCGCCACTCGGAAGAGCTGCTACAACTGGCACTGACGAGCCAGCGGGCACGTCGTTATCGGGTGGGGTGCCATCCGAAAACGAGTTCTTAAAGTCGGGCCGGCTATTATTAAGCATGGGGCTAATACTCCCTAAATAAATAGGTAGAGTACCTTCCCAAAACTCGTATCAGCTTAACAAGCGGAGTCCCTACGCCCAGACGGATAAACCAGAGCAACTAAGACTTTTAAGAGAGTCATAGTTACTCCCGCCGTTCACCCGCGCTTGTTTCAATTTCTTCAAGTTGACATTCAGAGCACTGGGCAGAAATCATATTACGTCATCATCCGCGAGGGCCATCGCAATGATTTGTTTTAATTAGACAGTCGGATTCCCCTAGTCCGTGCCCGTTCTGAGCTGAGCGTTGAATGACGGCCAAGGAAGACGACCACGGCGGCGGAACCGTCACGGACGCCTCGCAGCAAGGAAGATCCGCGGGAGGCCAAGGCACGGGACCGAACTCGGATCCCGGCCCGAGTGCCAGGCCTGGAATGTCAGCCAGACCCGCTACACGACCAAGCCAATTCTTATTCCGAAGTTACGGATCCAATTTGCCGACTTCCCTTACCTACATTAGTCTATCGACTAGAGGCTCTCTACCTTGGAGATCTACTGCGGATACAATGCGGATATACTGCGGGATGCAATCTTAAAATTAACACATGTTAAACTTGAGTTATTAACTGATATACAGATGATACTATTTATTGAAAAAGGTATTCTAGGTGGTGTATCACAATGCTCTAATAGATATGCAAAAGCAAATAATTGGTTTATGGGGTCGGATTTTTATGAAAAAATTGAAGAATCATATTTTATGTATTTTAATATTAATAATTTATATGGTGCTGCAATTAGTAAATTTTTACCATGCTCTCACTTTAAATGGCATAAGGACCTCCATAAGGACCCTTATGCACGGAGAATTTAATACCTCCCCTTCCAGAATGTAAAATACCAAAGTTATTAAGGGCATGTGACACAGAGAAATACCTATATCACCGACACACTTTTTCAGTTCACTGAATATTTTTTTAAACCCGAGAACTTTTTTTTGAAATAAAAGATCGATCTGAAACTTTCCGAAATGCATTAGAGTACAATGAAGTACGTTAAAGTAACTTTTGACACGGTATCGTAATCCCACTGCAGGACTCAACCATTTTTTCTAACGGTTAGAGATAGAAAGAAGTGGCAGACAGGCTTCGCGTTTTCGCCGATGAAACTGACAGCTGAGTCCTGCGTTATATGTGCTGTACCGACGCAGGTTCATATTTAGTTAATATAATTTTATTTATATCTTTCATTTCTAAATGAAGTACTTTAACGTTATTTCCTGTCGGCTCTTGCATTTCTCAAAGTTTCAGGCCGATATTTTATGTATAAAACAAGTTTGATGGTTCAAAAAATTTCGAGGTTCGGAAAAAAAATAAGCCAAAGCGGAAATAATTTTTAGTGAATTTCCTCCTCAAATGAAGTACTTTAACGTACTTTATTGTACTCTAATACATTTCCCAAAGTTTGAGCTCGATATTTTATTAAAAAAAAAAGTTCTCGGGTTCAAAAAAATATTCAATAAACTGAAAAAGTGAGTCGGTAATACAGGTATTTTGCTGTGTCGCATGCCCTTAACGCATTTACTGCCTAGAAAAAATTACGTAATTTCTTATAAAAATTGAAAAAATTACTTTAAATTAGGAATAGAATTAATTAAAATATACACAAAATTGCAATTCACTCAAGAAACATGGTTGTAAAAATATATTGATTTAAATACGGAGTATTGAACAAAATCGGTTTAAGAGCGGGAAATTTCACGTCAAAAATAACCTGTGCAAAAATGGTTTTTGTGACCTTGCAAAGGTAAAAAATTAAGGTCAAATATCTGAGAGAAACTACCAGATGCCTTCTTTTGGAATTCTCTTCGTTTCTCGGGGTGAAAATACGTTCAAGGTGATTTACAAAAGCCGATGAAATGTTAAGGTGTACATCACCTTGACCATCATGACCATCAGGTTAATTTTCAAGGTCTCTTGAAGGTCAAAACAATTTTTCTTAGATTGAACTCTTTGCCTATGTAGTTAAAAAAGTGACAGTCTTGACAATATCACTTCTCTATGACTAGTTACAAAAAAGACACTTTGTCCTTAGTTTACTTATTTGTGGATCAACATGGACAGCTGCTAAAACAGTTACAGCTGGTGCATCATTTTCGTTATACTCATGATGTCGGCATTCACGAACAAGTATCCCATTGCGGGCTCTTTTAGTCAAAGTACTTATTGTTAAATCAGTAGGGTGTCTTCTGTCTGCAAACCGTTCAGTTTAAAGTCTTGATCCAGCGGTGCAGATAACGTGACATTTATCCGAAATTAGTATCAAATCAACGATTTCAGCAGGTAAGTAATCAGCCATATTGCGAAATTTCTTTAGAAACTATGAAAATATCACAAAAATTTACAATTACGCATTTTTTTCCAATTTTCAATTATATAAATTACGAATATGAAATCAGCATCATTTAGAATTTTAAAAAAATTAATTTTTCCTGCATGAAGCTCCGAACAAGATTATTATTTACATAAACAAAAAAGCTTGACATTAAATGGTAATAAGTTCGGAAAGAAGCATCAATATCAGCGAAACAAATGCCTCGGGATGGAGTGTGAATTTAGTCAACCACTCTAACGAAAAACAAATGTCTGCCACTATACTGTAATCGGCCAGGACGTACATATATCCTTTCAAGCTGAAATATCTTAACTTTGGTCCGAAGAAATTTCGCAATATGGCTGATTACGTACCTACTAATATCGTTGATATGATACTAATTTTAGGGGAATGTCACGTTAACTACGCCGCTGCATCAAGACTTTACGCTCAGCGATTTCCAGGGAGAAGATATCTTACTAATTCAACAATAAGTACTTTGACTGACAGAGCTCGCAATGGGATTCTCGTTCGCGAACGCCGACAAAGGGTGTTTTTTTGTAATTAGTCACAGAGAAGTGACATTGTCAAGATTGTCACTTTTGTAACTACGTAGTCAAATTCTTTACTTCTAATCCGACATGATTTTTACTGTCTGGGAGTGATGGGGAATAGGGGGGGGGGGGTGATAAAAATCCACAGCCTGAAGTCTACAAAAAAAATTCATGCGGACACAGAGTTCAATCTAAGAAAAATCGTCTTGACCTTTAAGTGACCTTCAAAATTGACCTAAAGGTCATGATGGTCAAGGTGATGTACACCTTAAAATTTCATCCACTTTTGTGAAGCATCTTGAACGTTTGTTTACGCATAGTTATGGAATGTCTAAACAATACAGTTGTTTATAAAAACAAAGACCATCCACACGTATGTCTTACGCTTTCTCCAAAAAATTATTTAGATAAAATATGATATAAGCTCCTTGTCGGTAAAAATCAAATTTATAAATTCCAATGAATTTGTCATTGCAAACCATAAACGAGGTACGACTGCAGAGGAGTGACGCATATATTTACTGAATGTCTAAACAATCAATTAGTTTTTATAAAAAGCGAAGTCTGACAGTCGTATGCCCAACGTTTTCTTCATTACTATCAATATAAAGATTTAATTTCTACGCGATCGGTAATATCGGTAAGGGAATCTTCATAGCTAGACCAGGTTTAGCCTATCTACTGTCTTTAATACGTCCCTGGAACATTTTATGTTTATGGAACGTTATTTGGAGTGACTCAGGACCTTTTTGAGCTGTTCTAATGATGTTCTTTAACGTTTGTGCTCATTGGGTAATGATGAGACTTTAATAAAAAAATTAATTTTTACCCAAATAGTTGAATCTTCGACTGAAAAATGAATTTTCAAATATAGAGAATAATTTTCTGCCAAAAAGACACATTTTTAACAATAAACACTGCAATCCCGCTATAGAAGCCGTTTCGGGGGTACCCATCATCTTCTTCGTACAATAAAAAAAATCTGCTGCCATTTCCCGTGTCTTTCTCGGTTTATAAACATTTTCAATAAAATAAGAAATTCGAACTCTAAGGCTAAGCATTCTTCCCTTTGTAGTAATTAAAAACAAAATTTGGCACTAAAATTGGAACTCTTGAATTTAGAACTTTTCAAATTAACTAAATTGACGTTTTAAAATTTTGTAATTAAAATACTTTTTGTAATCGAATTCTCCATAATTTACTTTTTTAAAATGGAAAGTAGTAACATTTTCCCATCAAACAAGATTAAATGAAATACATATAATCTGCAAATTTGGAATCTTTAACTATTACCAATTATAGAGTTCAAACATTCAAATTCAATTCTAAAAATATAAATCCACGATATCATTTTCAATGCTATAAATGAAAGAATTAATCAATGAACTTTGAATTTCTTTAAATTTTGTTACTTTCAGCAATGTTAGGCTGAAAGTATAAAATAGTTTCATTCTAAATAGTTAAAACAACGTTAAAAAGCTTTAAAATTTTATCTCCAAATATTAAGAAATCTAGAAATTGTTTTAAATTTTCTCCAAATAAGTAATAAATAGTAAAAGATAAATGTTTTTTATTAAAAATGTTCAAACGCAAACGCTTTTAATCTTTAATTGTTCAAGTCTGCATTTGAAAATACTTCAAATTAAAAAGGTCAGCTTAAAAATAAAAATAGACTGTTTTGAGGTACCTGATTTCAATTCGTTTAGAAGCTTATATGGGGCATTATTCCTAAACTGCCCCAACTTTAAAATTCATGTTTTCCGATTGCCTTCTAATTTTCAGAGTTTATTTGCTTATATGATAGTAGCATTTTCACCAATTTATAAACTTTCACAACCATCCCTCCTCGAAATACAGGGGGTGAAATTTGCTTGCCCCGGGCAATACGGAAATTTTCAAATGGTCATAACTTCCTTTCTACAAATTCGAATGGAATTTTCTATGAATGATTTCTAAAGGGTTTTTCATGTTCCTTCATTGTGTAAAATCTATTGTTTTTAATGATTTATAGCCCATTCGAATAAGTTTATCGCAGTTAAGATTGGATTTTGTGCTGAGCGCTGCAAGCTCGCTTTTGCCGCAAGTCTTTTCAGATTTCCATCAATAACGTCACCTGGACCTTTTCCATGTGCAGTTGCCTGGAAATGTGTTTCTGCTGTGCAGCTCCGTCTGTCACATAATAAATTTTCTTAATAACGCTGAATTTCTTCTTGATAATTATTCATCGAATGATCTTTGCGAAATACTACTTCTTGATAAATTGAGTAATTACCTGAATAGTTTTTACTGTTTAAATTATCTTTACTTTGCTTTATGCTTTTATCGCCATCTTGAAGAAGTTTAATATTTTTTAATTTGTTTCGTAAGTTTCGGTCCATATTAATAGTTTCATAGTTAAACGGTTTCACTGCAATGTTTAATGCGCTTACTAATTAAAAAATTGATACCGTCTTCTTCTCATCTTCTTCAAATTTACCTGATGGGTTCCTACTAAAAAAATCGGCAATAATATTTTCGCGTCCAATACAATGCTTGACCTCAAAGTCATACGGTTGCAAAAGGATGCTCAAACTAATTAAACGTGAACTGTGAAAATTGGCTTTGTTAAGGAAAGTTAATGCTTGATGATCTGTGATTATTTCAAATTTATTTCCTATTAAAAAAGTACGACATTTCGAAACTGCATAAACTATTGCCAAAAGTTCTTGTTCGTTTGTGAAATAATGAGATTCTGGCTCAGTCAAACATCTACTAACAAGTGTAATCACGTATTGACATCGATCTTCAGTCGTTTGATACAGTACGCCACTAATACCTTTATTTGAAGCATCAGTCTGTAATTTAAATGGTATACCGGGAATATAATGCTTAAGCATTATGCAGTCCGCAAGATTATTTTTTAATTCAAGAAAAGCTTTTTTATGAGCTGGAGTTCATGACCAAGGATTAGATTCTTTAAGAATATCTCTAAATGAATCTAAGTAATTTGAGTAACGAGCAACAAACTGTCGATAATAGTTGCATCTTCCTAAGAAACTCTGTAGTTGATTTCTATTTTCTGGTTCTGCGAAATTTCTAATAATCTCCAATTTATCGGGATCAGGCATTATTATATATTAATTTCATGCTAAAACACATTACAGAAAAAATCACCATTATCATCATTAGAAATCAAATCATTATACATTAAATCACTGTTAGGATGGTCAGTCGGTCGCACATCCACACAACCAATCTCACTTTCATTGGAAATCGGTTCATTATTTTCTGCATCGTCTATACAAATATTACTTACTTTTTTATTATTAACTTCTATTTCTGGAAAAGTTATTATCTGAATAAATGTAAAATCATAATAATGTGATGATAATAGTCTCTCAAACGACGCTCGACCGTACAGCGCCAATTCCCTTGGAGCACAATAACAATCAAGTGTGACGGAACGATGTTTATAATCAAGTATTGCCTTATTATCAAGAAGCCAATCATTACCCAAAATCAAATTATTAGATAATCCAGGAACAACTAAAAATGATACTTGCTTAGCCTATTCCCCAATCTTTATATTTAACAAAATTTGTTTTTTAATCCGAGTCAACTTTCTTCCAATTGCCGTCAAAAGTATAACATTAGTCACCGGTAACTCAAAAAAATTTCCATGTCTCAGAAACAGGCCCGGTGGAACGTAGGTTATCTGTCTTTCTCGCTCCTTAAGAAGCGTGAATGTAAAGGAATTAGAGTAAGCGAGACACTTGCATGTGGAAAACAAATGACGGTTTTCCACATGCGAGTGTCTCGCTTACTCTAATTCCTTTACATTAACGCTTCTTAAGGAGCGAGAAAGAAAAATAACCTGCGTTCCACCGGGCCTGCTCAGAAATACATGTAATTTGACTTCCAGTGTCAGTTAAAGCTGGAATTGGAAAATTAAAAATTAAAACTAATAACGTTAAACATTTTTGAATTTTAGAAGAGCCGGGCGTTTTCTCCAATCTTGGCTCCTTCATTACGTCATTAGATAGGTCCTCGAATAAGTCATATGGCCCATGACGCGCTGTCGGACCAGAACACACCGCGCCTTGGTTTAGTTTAAATTATTTGAGTTGCAGTATTGTGAACAATTAGGAGGGGCAACACTAACATCAGGAGAACTTGATAAATTAAAAGGCTGATCCATCATTGCATTAGTTGATCGATAAATGGGTGTTTGTGCATTGTTAAATCCAGAATGGCAATTTTGATTCATAAAATTACAAGAAACAAAACCACGTGGTTTGCATTTAAAATCTTTATTTTCGTAGCTGTCACTCTGAGTTTGCGTTTGTTGACGCCTTCGATTACTTTCTCTTTCTTCATGGGTCAAATCTAAGTGGGCTAAGGCCTGTGTTACTTTATTTACATCAGAGTAATCGATAGCGGTCAACGCTTCGCGAACTCTGAGCGGAAGTTG
>JAAAKG020067304.1:0-17508 GCA_010014905.2 Druon quercuslanigerum
TTAGCCCTAAATGAGCCCTAAATTATGAAAAAGGTTTCATCTCGATACCTCAATAGTGTTGTGCCAGCTTAACATACATCTGTTTTTAAGGAAATATAAATATTTTAGATCAAACACGATTTCAAAATTAGGAAACGCATACAAAAATATTGAATATTCATGAAAAGGTGATTTTCTGGAATTTTTAACTTTATTGAAACAATCACAAAACAATATTGTAAGAATTGTCAACAGACTCGTATGCGCATACAATAAATTGAGTTAAATATTTACATTTTTATGTTTTCAAGTCATCGTTCAGTGTTAGATTTTTTATAAACCTACAAAGGGAAACTATTAATGATTTTTTATTGAATATTATTATTATTATATAATTAATTATTTAGCGTTTAACTACATAAAAAAATACTAAAATAGGTGTATTTTAAAGAAAAATGTATTATGATTTTCATAAATGTTTTATGAAAGAAGTTTATGAAAAAAATTTTTTAAATCATCCAACTTTTTATAATCTTTATAAAAAATAGCTGGCTAACCAATCAAGCAAAATTTTACAGACAACAAATACCTGCTCATTGCCATGAGAATATAAAAAAAATCAAAATTATCTTATGTTCTATTTTACATTTTAATTATAGAAGATTCTCCAAATTGAAAATATTCAGACTTGAAGAATTTGCAATGCTTAATTTTAAAAATTGAACTACATATTTAAAAAAGATTTAAAAAAGGTAATTATTTTAAAATATAAACATTCGGAATTAATGATACTTAGATTGGAAATCTCAAGAATGGTTAGAAATAAACAATTTTTAATTTTTAATATTCAAAATGTAGGGATAAAAAAACGTTCTCATCAATATGCCTTTAAAATGAAGATATTTAAAATTTCATAATTTGGAATTCTATATTTATACAATCTAACCATTTTTAGTTCTTTTTATTCGAACTTGTAGAAAGTTTATGTCTTTAGAATTAAGGAATTTTTCAGGTTTGAAAATAACGCAATTTCGATGACTTGCATTTACAATTTTTTCAATTTGAACATTTAGAATTAAAAGGTTTTACTTCAAACTTAAAGATTTTGATGACAATGAATGTTTTCTTTTAAACTTTTGTTTATTTCAACAATTCTCTTTCCAAATAACATTGAGAATCATTGATACAAGTCGGGGTGTGGGCTTTAGTATGACCCGACTTGATATAAGTTTGAACAGGTTTGATCCACTGTCGGAGTAGGTTTGTTCAGGCTGAACGTACGTAAAAGGTAGCGCTGCGCCAGTGGTAAGCCGTTTCAAGAAGAACTGAAGATTGTTTCTTCCAGGCTGCCGGCTGGTCTCAGGTGAGAAGCGTGGAGAGCCGTCTCGTACCGTACAGTAGAAGGCTACTCGACAAGTAGGGAATCAGCTCGTACCCCGAGGTAGAGGACTCGGGTATAGGTTAGGATTCGTTCAGGAAAAATATTTCGGAAGCTGCAGGAAAAGCTTCACGGCATGAAAGAAGAATAGAGTTCGGCGGAGCTGCAAGGAAAGCTCACCGGCCCTCAGGAAGATAGAGTTTTGGCGGAGCTGCAAGAGCTTATCGGCCTGAAGAGAGACAGAAAGCGGGTGGCGGATCTGCGGGAGCTTTAACGGCCTCAGACAGAGACTTTTTGCTCTATTCCAAAAAAATGGTACAAGAACCGATGCGATCGTAGGACGAGTTGCCCTTTCGAACGTCGGAGCGAGAGTAGGGTTTGTGCTGCGATCCAATGGAGTCGCGGTTGGAGGGGCGTGAATACCGCCTCCTGTACCTCCTTCTCCCGTCGAATGCTTTGCACAAAGGTTGACAAGGTTTCCTGATTTCGAAAAATATCGCGAAATATTTACAAAGTAACATTGAATCTAAAATAATCCATACAGAAAATTAGAATGAAAAATAAAATCAGAAGAAATAGAATTATAATAGAACTACAGAAATAAATAAAATTACAAATAGGAATTAGAATCAAAGTACAAAATTGCAGTAAAATTACAGGAGGAATATGATAAATCAAAGTATAAAAATACAATAAAATTATAGAAGGAATAGGATAGAATTACGTATAATAATTACAATCAAAGTATAAAATACGGAGAAACGAAAGAAAAGAATAAAATTACAAATGAAATATTGTTGAAAAAAAGAATGAAGTTTCGAAAAAATGATAGACCTAGAAATCAAAGAATACAAAATAACGAGAACGTAAAATAAATGATACTTTGAACAATTATCCCTTATTTTCCTGGTTGGCTATCCCAAAAGTCAAGTTTTAAAATTATTTTCCTTTCAAGAGGATCCCTGGGTTGGGCTTCACTGGCCGCTTCCTCGGGAGAAAGAAAGAGAGAGAGAGAACAGGGACAGCCGACAGATAAAAGCATGCACGTGTTTTTAAGGCCTTTCGTTAACCTCGGTACTGGCGCGTGTTGGAAAATTTTTCCGTTAGCTCGGGTTTATTTTGTAAACACAAGCAAGGAATTTGGCGCGGTAAATTGATTTCTCAGGGTTCTTAACTATGGGTCTTAGTGGCCTATAAAATCATGGACATTTTATTTATTAGAGTATATTTATTGACCATGAAAAAGGAATTTTTTATTTTAATTTTCTAAACAATTTCTATTTGCTCAAATATGTGTTTTTACCGAAACAAGAGAGACAATAGTACTTTTTTTTTGCTAATTATTGAATAAGTATAAAAATTTAAGTCCAAATAATAATTTTTTCTAAAGATACTTATTATTGATTAAATAGATTTCACTAATTTTCACTAATTTTTAATTGTTTAAATGCAAATTTGGACTTTCATGTATTTCCAAATTTATTTTAAAATTGTTTAGAAATATATGCTTAAATTGATTAATTTGCGTTACTATAAGATAATATTTTTTTCCAACAAATTAAAATTGTCTTAGCAATTAGCAATAGGTTAAAAAATTGAGGAATTATTTAGAAAGATTTTACAAATATTTAAATTATTTCCCAAAGATTTAGAGGATTTTACAAATATTACTAAATATTTTAAAAATATTTCACAAAAATGTCAGTGATTTCCTTTTAGTTTCAAATATTTTCAAAATATTTCCAAGTGTATCAGAAATTACAAAGCTTTCAAAGATTGCCTAAAGATTTTAAAAATTTGACAAATATTTCACAAAGACATTAGATAGATTTAAAAAATATTCGTGAAATTTTTAGGAACTTATTTAAATCTTTTTAAAAACTTTGTTAAGTTATGATTAAATCTTTGCAGAGTTCCTAGAAATCTTTGCGAAATATTTTAAAACTTTGTGAAATATTTAGGAAATCTTTAAAATCTTTGTTCAATCTGTGAAAGATATATATATATATATATATATAATATTTGGAATATTCGTGAAATTATTGTAAAATCATTGAAATCTTATTTCATTCTGTAAAAGATATCTAAAATCTTTTTAGTCTTTCGAGTCTATCTAAAAACTTTGCTAAATTTTTGATATTTTTGTTAAATCTTTAAAGATCGTTTGAAAAAGTCGGTTAAATATTTGAAATCCTCATGAAATATTTAAAATCTTTGTTTAATATGTGAAATAACAGAATTCTTGGTGAAATCTTTGCAAAATATTCGAAACTTTGGTGAAATCTTAGGGAATCGTTAAAAATCTTTGCGAAATATTGGTAATATCTACGAATTTATAAAAATCTTAGTGAAATATTTGATAAATGCTTGAAGTTTTTGTGAAGTATTTTAAATCTATCTAAAATCTTTGTAAAATATTTTTGAATTCTTTTTTCAATCTTTGGAATATGTTTAAAATCTTTACAAAACAATAAAAGTCTTTGCAAAATATTTTAAATCATTCTAAAAGCTTTAAAAAATATTTGAGGTCTTTGTGAAATCTTTGAAATATTTGGCAATTTTTTGAAATCCTTCTGAAATTTCTGTGAAATCATTGTAAAGTTTGCGTAAAATCTTAGTGAATTATTAAGTAATCTTTGCGAAGTGTTTAAAATTTTGGTGAACCCTTTTTGAAATCCTTATGAGTCTATTCAAAATCGATGTGAAATCATTGGGTAATCATTAAAATCTTTGTAAAACCTTTGTTAAGTATTGGTGAACGCTTTGTGGATTTTCTAAAAATCTTCGTGAAATATTTTAAAACATTGTAAATTTTTATAAAATCATAAAAATCTTAGATAAATCTGTCAATGATATGTGAAATCTTGGTGAAATTATAGAAGTATTTATGAAATCTTTATGAAATCTTTTAAGCGTACCTGAAATCTTTGCGAAATATTTGTGAAATCTTTGTTCAGTCAATAAAATATTTTTAAAATCTTTCTGAAACCATAGAAGTCTTTTTGAAATATTTAAAATCTATCTGAAACATTTGCGAAATATTTAAAATATTCTTGAAATATTCGGCGATGTTTGCGAGATTTTTAAAATTAATATAGAATACTTAAGAAGTAATTAAAGTCTTGATAAAGTCTTTTAAATTCATCCAAAATCTTCGTATAATTTGTGAAATCATTTAAATCTTTGTCAATTTTTAAAATATATTTCTAAATCTGTGATAAACTAATCGAAATCTTTGTGGAATTATCGGAAAATCATTCAAATTTTTGTTCAATCTGTGAAAGATATCTAAAATCCTTATGAACCATTGTGAAATGTTTATGAAATCTTAAAAAAATTATTCCAATCTTCGTCAAATCTTTGTGAAATCTTATAAATCTATCTAAAATTTTTGCGAACTATTTTAAATCTTTATAAAATATTTAGATAGTCATTGAAACCTTTGTAAAATCTCTATTAAATCTTGGTGAAAACTTTGTAGATATTCTAAAAATCTTTGTGAAATCATAAAAATCTTTCCGAAATAATTCAAATCTGTATGAAATAATTAAAAACTGTATGAAACCTTTAAAATATTGGGGAATCGTCTAAAAATGTTTGCGAAACATTTGAAATATTCAATGATATTTGCGAGATTTTAAAAATGATTGTAGAATATTTCAGAAGTAATTGAAGTCTTGATTAAGTCTTTTAAATATATCTGAAATCTTCGTAAAATTTGTGAAACCATTAAAATCTTTGTCAAATTTTGCAATAAATCTTAAATCTCTGTTCAATCTGTGAAAGATATCTAAAATCTTTATGAAATGTTTGAAGTCAACCTGAAATCTTTGCAAAATATTTGTGAATACTTTGTTCAATCTTTGAAATATTTTTGACATCTTTATTAAACAATAGAAGTCTTGGTGAAATATTTAAAATCTATCTGAAACCTTTGCGATATATTTGAAATCTTTGTGTAATCTTTTAAATATTTGGGAAGTTTGTAAAATCCTTGTAAAATCGTTTTGAAATCGTTGTAACGTCTGCGTGAAATCGTTGTTAATTATTAATAAATCTTTGCGAAATATTTAAAATCTTTGTGAAACATTTTTGAAATTTTTGGAAAATCTTTGAAAAATTATTCCAATCTACATTAAATCTTTGTGAAATTTTATGAACCTATCTGAAAGCTTTGCAAAATATTTAAAATCTTTGTAAAATCTTTTGGTAGTCATCGAAACCTTGTATTAAGCCGAAAGGCTATATTGAGGACCCGGGTAAATCAAACAATAGTCTACGGGACTTTCCACTCAGGTTCCCAAGAGGCCAGTTGAGTGAGGGTCCGGCCTGACACATTGTTTGATTTTACGGTATTCAAAAACAACGAGTTTGCTCACCCTAAGTGAATTAACACATTCTCTCGGACCCTACCGTCTCCCCAAAGTGGCCTGCGAGGTTCGGAAAAATTCCCCGGCGATATGTAAACAGCTTAGGATCACGCGCAGTCAACGTTTTCCGCTTCGTGTCAACCACTGTCACAGTGCTTTAGGCACGTAGGCCAGTGTCCGTCCGTTTCTCACTCACGCGCGCTCTTTCTCCTCTTTTAGCACTAGCTCTCTCTATCTCTCGTTATATATCTTTCTCTCCCTTCTACGCTTCTTTTTTCTGTAGGACTCACTGGCCAGTGCACGAAGCTCAACCAACTAAAATATGAAGCATTCTGCGAATAAGTTCTACATTTAAAAATTTTGTTAAATCAGCCCCTGTACACATAATTATAAATAATCCATCGATTGTTGTACATGTGTACGTGTAATCACGAATACACGTGCATCAAAAAAAAAAAATATATATTTTAATATACGTAAAGTTCATCGAATTTAATCATGCAATTCTTTTAGTAAAATAAGTAGTTCAGCATTTATTTAATACACAATTTTGTTTTAATTTACGTAAGGAATAGAGTGTTTGTTCAGTTTTAATATTTTTAAATAATTGGTGTTTAAAGTTTTATATCAATAATAATCGATCGTAAATAAATAACCCGAACAGCTATTCTATTCGACCTAGCTTCACGGTTTCTTCGGAAAAGTAAAGTTAGGGTAGTGCTTAACAACCAATTTTAATTTAGTTGATTTAGCATTATTCTTTTTATTTTTCATTTCCAATTAAAGTTTACATTAAAAATAATATATGTAGCTAAAACATGGCACGGACGCGCGAGGCGCGAGCTAGTGGGCCCAGTGGGTAGCCCGACCTTTCCGGTTGCGACTCCAGTTTGACCGATCGACCAATAAGAAGGGTTGGCCGCCGCTCCCACTGATGCCGCGAGCCTCAGTGCCAAGTAGACGGGTCTATAGCGAGCGAGGCTAGAGTCAGTCGCTTTGGTGTATTCAACTGGAGTAGCAGCGTCCGCCTTGCGCTCCCCAGAACCAGAATAAAGAATAGTGATTTTCAAAAATTTTATGTGTTGTTATACAGTGACAGTGCCTACCTTCCTTCACTGTTCGGAATTCAGGAATAACGCGGGACTCGCGTTTCGGTACGCGACGGGCAAGTACGTGACGAAATTCGATTCCATTCTTTTATCCTGTTTCCTCTTTGTGATTTTGTTTATTTTAAATTCTTAAAACTTTGCGCAAGGGCCAGGCTTTTCGGCCCCAGTCCCGTGCGCCTAGACTCGCGTTTCTCTCTTTTTTTTACCGGCATTAAATTCCGTGTTTAATTTTCTAAAAAAAAATTCTGCGTTAAATTTTCTTTTTAAACTTTGCGCAAAGGGTCAGGCCTTTCGGCACCAGTCCGGCATTAAATTCCGAGTTTAATTTTAAAAAAAAAAAAATTCCGCGTTAAATTTTCTTTTTACACTTTGCGCAAAGGGTCAGGCCTTTCGGCCCCAGTCCCGTGCGCCTAGTTTTGCGTCTTTTAATCGGCATAAAAAAATTCAGCGTTTAATTTTCTTTTTAAGCTTTGCGCAAAGGGTCAGGCCTTTCGGCCCCAGTCCCGCGGTCGCATCACATCGTCGTTAAATTCTCTGTTCAAACGAACGTTTCTCTCACTACGTATGCCGAAGGGCGGTCAGAAGCGCAAACGCGCTAGTAAAGGAGCTGGAAAGCGCCAATGCCGCCGGGCGGAAGAAGCCGCGAACGAGGACGTTCCGGAACTCCAGGCCGTCCCTGTCGCGGGAAGCGAACCCTAACGTCAAACGGTGCCGTCACCGGTGGTCGAACTTCTATCAACGCCGCCCGCAGTACCCGATCCTTCATCGCGGACACGCTCTCTTCCATGGGAGCTGAAGGAAATCTTACCGGGACTACCGGGTACCTCCGATCCGCGTAAATGAAGTTATCTCGAAAATCGTTCGTCGTCTGGGGCTCTGCGACTCCCCGAGTTTTTCCGGGATCCTTGCATTCCCTTCCAGCCACACAGGTAGAAGAATTCTCCTTTTCCGAGGTACTTACCGCTCCACTCGCTTCTTCGACTCGGCGACACCCCGGTTATTTTTCCTCGTCCGGTCCTACCAGCACCTTCAACGATCTACCAAGTGGTTTGATCCAACCGCCCGTGGAGGGGCTTCCTTTCCCGGCAATTCTGTTCATGCACGCACCTGCTGGCCCGCAATCTACACCGGTTAACCTCGCGTCGGGCCCTATCAATCGTTCCAGTGCTTATGATTGTGTCAAGACTCGTCCTTCCGTAATAACCGCGCCATCGACACCAGTTAAAAATTCCGCCACCCGTTCTTCACTACCACGAACAACGAACCCCGTCATCCTGGGTTCAGCTGTGACCACCGCCTCGCCTATCGCCGGCCCCTCGAGCCTCTTCAATTATTTAGTAAAAATATTTGAAGTCTTTGTGAAATCTTTGAAATATTTGGGAAGTTTTGGAAATCCTTGGGAAAATTTTGTAAAATGATTGTAAAGTCTGCATCAAATGTTTGGGAATTATTATGAAATCTTTGAGAAATTTCTGAAATCTGTGCGAAACCTTTTGGAAATCTTTCTCAAATCTTTGAAAAATGTTTCCAATCTTCGTTAAATCTTTGCGAAATCTTAAGAATCTATCTAGAATCTTTGCGAAATATTTGAAATCTTTGAGAAATCTTTATGAATTCTCAAAATTTAATCAGTTTTTCTTTCTTCGGCCGAAGAAAATCCATAAACAACTTGCATTCTTGTTTCAAAATGTTGGTTTAGATAATTAATAATAATTTAAAGAAATCTTGTAAAAATTATTTTAAACTCTGCTAAATCTTTCTGAGATATTTTTAATCTATCTGAAATCTTTGTGAAAGCTTTTAAGTTTTTTGGTAATTATAGAAATCGTTCTGCAATTTTTAAAATCTTTTAAAAATATTTTGCAATTTGAACTTTATGCCTATATTTATAATTTATTTTTTATTATTCATTATTCATTATTTCCATGGTATAGTATTATTATACTATGTTCAAATTGTACCATTCAATATTATAATTCTATGCCACAGCCCCCCTTTAAAAAAAAGCTCCGCCGCCACCGGGACACAGTGAATAAATAAATTATGTCTTTAATTATTATAAATTATTTTTAAAGAATGCAATAATTTCTTTTTTTTCTTGCAGAATTTAGTTCGGAGGCCGACGACATTCTCGAGTTTCCCCCTGGGGCCCACATCGTAAAAAATTTTGAATTCCCTAGATTGTGTTTCATGGACGATGGTACTCGTCTTATCCCTCTCCACGGAAAAACATGTGCAAGAGCAATAGCAGATCGCCAAGGTTACATCCATGGATTTTTGGATGAAAATAATAAATTTTTCGCAGTGCACAGAGATACATATCTTAATGGCGCTCGTATTAAAGTAGCCCAAACTGGAAACAAAGAAAGAAAGTTTACGTCTTTTACAGAAGAAAACGAATTATTTCGGGAACATTTCAAATATAAAGACCCTGCACCACCAGCCCAAAACTCAATTCTTCTACTGCCGTTACATTTTTAAAAACAAGAGACATCTCAAAATGTAGTAGCAAAAATCTTTTCTGATTATCTGAATAATAAAAAGACTTCCAGTTTCATGATCGTCTTCTTCTCTTTAAAAACACATCTTGCTCTTTCCATACATACTTCCTAAATTATATTAAATCACTGAAAATCCCGGTTCATACTAGTTTATAATTTTCAGTTACTCTCAGAAACCGCTTTTGAAGCTGATTGAAAATTTAGACAAATTTTCTATAAAAGTTAAAGAATTTCGATTCCGACAGATTACAAAGATTTATTAAGTGGAAAGCTTCTAATGTGTCCCCTGAGGGTTTACATTTTTCATTCACCCTCTTCCTATTCCTTAACACACCTCTAACACCCTTTTTTTGGTGGTGGGAGGGGGACCTACAGCTTAAGGTGGGTTCCGAACCACCAGAACCTCGGTAAAGGTACATAGAAAAATTTCCAGAGGTATGGCTCAGGGATCGAACCCCGGACCTCTGAGGTGAAGTCCTAGCGTCTAACCACTGAGCCACCGAGGCTCATTTATTATCGTTTTTATTTATTTCCTAGTGAATTCAGAAAGATTTCAATCATTTCACAAAGATGTCAAACATGCTTTCATTATTCCACAAAGGTTTCAGAGTTCTTTTAGGAATTGGACAAAGAATTCAAATATTTTTCAGCTATTTTTATAGAGAATCCACAAAAGAATCCTTCAAAGATCTAACAAAGTTTTATATGATTACCTAATGATTTCACAAACATTTCAAGGGTTTTTCAATGATTTCAAAAAGACTCCCATTCATTCACAAATACATCTATTATTTCACAAAGAGTTTAGATAGATTTTATAGATTTAATAATGATATAAATGGCTTTAGATCGATTTCAAATTTTTTTATTACTTTCTAATAATTTCACAAACATTTAAACGATTTCCCAAAGATTTTAAAAAGACTTCCATTGCATCACAAAAATATATTCCAGGTATATTCCGTTATGAAATATTTGCATTCGTCAAATCTTTGAAATTTTTAAGAAGTCATAGAAATCTTTGTTAAATCTTTTAAATCTATCTGAAATCTTTGTGAAATAACGGAAAAACTGAAATTTTTGTAATACAATAAAAGTCTTTTTGAAATATTTGGGAAATCGTTAAAATTTTTGTGAAATTATTAAGAAATAATAAAAATCTTCGAAATCTATCTGTAATCATTTCGATCATTGTTAAGTCTATAAAATCTTTCTAAAAGCTTTGTAAAATAATAGGGGTCTTTGTGAAATGTTTTCAGAAAGATTTCAAAAAGTGAACAACGATTTCAGTAACTTCTCAAAAATTTCAAAGATTTAACGATTTCAAATATTTCACAAAGATTTCAGAGACAACTTAAAGATTCACAAAGACATATATTATTTCACAAAGAGTTTATATACATTTTACAGATTTAACAATAATCTAAATGGCTTTAGATCGATTTCAAAATTTTTTATTATTTTCTAACAATTTCACAAACATTTTAACAATTTCCCAAAGATTTTAAAAATACTTTTAGCGTATCACAAAAATTTCAGATATAATCCGTTATTTTGCAAAGATTTCAGATTTCCTAATAATTTTACAAATATTGCAACGGTTTTTTCGAAGATTTTAAAAATACTTTATTTGTATCACACAGAATTCATAAATATTCCGTTATTTCACAAGGATTACAAATAGATTTCAAAAATTGAACAACTACTTCCATGACTTCTTATAAATTTCAAAGATTTGACGATTTAAAATATTTCTTAAAGATTTCAGATAGATTTCGATGATTCCACAAAGATCTGTATTGTTTCAAAAAGCTTTTAGGTAGATCTTATAGATTTAACAGTGATCAAAATGATTTCAGATAGATTTCAAAAACTGATCAGCGATTTAAAAGATTTCAAAAAGATTTCTAAAATACTTCAAATCCTTGGCATCGGTTTTTTTAAAAGATTTATATGATTTCCTAATAATTTCCCAATAATTTCAACGATTTTTCAAAGATTTGACAAAGACTCCCATCATTTCACAAGGAGTTTGAATAGATTTGATAGATTTAACAATGATATAAATGATTTTAGATAGATTTATAAGATTTTTATAATTTCTTATAATTTTACAAATATATAAACGAATTCCCAAAGATTTTAATAAGACTTCCATTGTATCACAAAGATTTCAGATTTATTCCTTTAGTTCTCAAAGATTACAGATAGATTTTTAAAATTAAACAACGATTTCAATGATTTCCAAAAATTTTTAAAGATTAGACGATTTCAAATATTTCGCAAAGATTTCAGATAGATTTCCAAATTGAACAAAGATTTCAATGTCTTCGAATTTTTCATAGATTTGTCGATTTCGAATATTTCGCAAAGATTTCGGATAGATTTCAAAGACTTAACAAAGAATTCTATTATTTCACAAAACTTTCAGACAGATTTTGTAGATTTAACAATAATCAAAATGATTTCTGATCGATTTCAAAAATTTTTATTATTTCCTAATAATTTCACCAAAATTTTAACGATTGTCCAAAGATTTTAAAAAGACTTCGATTGTATCACAAAAATGTTAGATATATGCCGTTATTTCGCAAAAATTTCAGATAGATTTTGAAAATTGAACTACGATTTTAATGACTTCCCAAAATTTTCAAATATTTGACGATTTCAAATATTTCACAAAGCTTTCAGATAGATTTTGTAGATTTAACAATAATCTAAATGATTTCAGAACGATTTCGAAGATTTTTTATTTCCCAATAATTTCACAAACATTTTAACGATTTCCCAAAGATTTCAAAAAGACTTCGATTGTATCACAAAAATGTTAGATATATTCCGTTATTTCACAAGGATTTCATATAGATTTCAAAGATTTAACAAAGTTTTCTATGATTTCCTAATAATTTCACAAATATTTCAACGGTTTTTCAAATATTTCAAGAAGACTTCCATTTTATCACAAATATTTTATAAATATTCCTGTATTTTACAAAGATTACAGATAGATTTCAAAAATTAAAGAACGATTTTAATGACTTCTCGAAAATTTTAAAGATTTTTTATACATTTAACAATGATTTAAATGATTTCGGATCGATATCGAAGATTTTTATTAAATAAAATTAAATTAAATTAAATTAATAAATCCTATTTAAGATTTTAAAAAGACTTTTATTACATCATAAAAATGTCAGATATATTCCGTTATTTCACTGAGATTTTAGATAGATTTCAAAGACTTAACAAAGATTTATATGATTTCCTAATAATTTCACAAATATTACAAAAATTTCTTAAAGATTTTAAAAAGGCTTTCATTGCATCAAAAATATTTCTGATATATTCCGTTATTTCACAAAGATTATAGATAGATTTTGAAAATTAAACAAGGATTTTTATGAAACTTGACATTTCGGGGTTTTTAGGGTCTGTGATAACGAATCTAAAGTCAGATTTTAAAAATTCAAAATGGCGGATTATCAATTTCTGTAACCGCTTCAGATTCGTAATCAGTGAACCCAAAAACCCCTGAGTGACAAGTTTCATGAAAATCCAACAACTTTTTCAAAATTTGTCCACCATGTTAAATCCGCCAATTTGAAATTTTAAAATCTGACTTCAGATTCGTTATCCCAGGCCCCAAAAATCCCCAGATGCCAAGTTTCATGAAAATCCATAATTTTTTTGAAAAATTGTCTGCCGTTTTGAAATTTGGAAATATGACCTTAGGCTCGTGATCAGTGATCCTAAAAACCTCTAAATAACAAGTTTTATTCTAATTCATTCAATACGTCGTTCAAAAATGAATTTTTTCGTCAAAAAGAGCGATTTTCAAAATTTGTTTATTTATAACTATTTATAAATTTATGCAATACATTCGTCATAATTTTTTCTAGATTCTACAATGCTTTAAATACCATATCAATAAGACTTTTGTGATATTACTTCAAAAACATTGAATCTAGAGAAAAAAGTTGTCAATAAAAAAGGTGGTAATCTGGGTTCCCACTATGCCGAAAAGGGTTAAACAAAGATTTGAGTGATTTCCTAAGGATTTCACAAAGATTTCGAATATTTCGCAAAGATTTTACGATGATTTATCAAAGGTTTCACAAAGATTTCACATAGATTTCAACGATTTATCAATTATTTCCCAAACATTTCAAAGATTTAACAACCATTTTAAATATTTTGCAAAGATTTAACATCCATTTCAAAAATTTTTTAATCACGTCTGCTTTTTCAAAAAGATTTCAGATAGATTTGAAAGATTTAACAAAGATTACAATGATTTAGCCAAGATTTTACAGTGATTTAAATTCTTCTCCAAAGTTTTCACAAAGATTTCAAATATTTCTCAACAATTGCATATAGATTCCATTTTAATTAAATTCCAATTTTAATTACATCATCTAGCGATGATTTAATTAAAATTTTCAGTAATTACTAAATAAAATTTGTTAACTTAAATTGAGTAACAGTAAATAAATCAAAATTATTAATAAATTATTATTTCCCATAGTAGAAAATTTTATAATTCAATGGTGGTAAGTTTTAAATTAATTACAATTATTAAAAATACCATTGTTTATTTTGATTAAATTCTAGAAATTAAAACCAACTTTAAAACATTAGAATCTTTGTATTGCAACAGGCAAACAATGGATCACGATTTTTTTACACTTTTGATACTATTAATATAATAGGAATGCGCTTAAATTGTGAAACTTTTAAATAGGCCAGATTACCTTCACCTACATACAGAATTATTTCTGATGAATAAATAATTTTTTAATTTTATGTACTTGATAATGAATAAATTTTTTATTTTTTTGTGCATTATGAAAAATAGTAAGATATAATTCATTATTTTACAAATAAATAATACTCATGTAACTATCTATTTCCTCATTTTGACTAAATTAACTTTTTCTTTCAAAATTTTCTTTTTTAATGCAGTTACATTACTTTTCCATAAAGCTGATGAGTTTAAAAATGCATGGCGCTTTTTTAAAGATTAAACTACTTTATTTTTATTATTGGATATTTTAGGCTTATTTTTAATTCAACTATTTTCTGTAAAATTCAGTTCACTCTTTATTGAAAATGAATTGTTTTTACCAACTCTGGTTACAAATTTAACGCTTTTTTCATTTCTTTTCACTTCTTCGGGGAGGGAAGAAGAAATAATTATTAATAATATTATTAAATTATAATATATATTAGAAATTATAATATTATTATAATTACTATTATTATTACTTATTATTTCACTGGTTACGTCATTTTCATTTAAAAAGTATCTAGTTCTGTATTGGCACCCTTTAATTACAAATGATTAGAGAAATATAAATATTTTTTAATTTTCGTACTTAATTTTAATTTTCTGTATTTTTAGTTATTACATTTATTACATTTTATAACATTTTATCATGGTAAAATTAAGCTCTAAATTTTCCAATTTGGAAATTTGGAAGCATTTCCATATAGTGTCGAATTTTTCGACTATAACATTGATCTAAAAATGTCATAAATTTTTTTTTAGAATTCGAAAACTGATGAAATACAAGAATTTCTTTAAAATAATTGTAGTACTAGAGACCACTTTATACGGTAAAATCAACATTAAAAATTTAGCAATAATTTTAAATTTCGTAAAATAGAAGCAAAGGTAAATTGACTTCCTTAAACAAACAGTTAGCGGTACGTGAATATTCGTTCCGCGATTGGGCAATATTTATGTCTGCTTATCTGCGTGTCTTGAACGTAAAGGAAGACAAAAAATTTCATAACTGTTTAAAAAAATACTGACAATTTTTTAAACCACCACTCTTTCATTTTATTGGATAAGAATTTTATATTTATTACTTGCATTTATTAAATACATTTTGTTAACAATTTAAATTCTCCTTTTACCAAAAAAAAACCGAATGTTAAAAATAATATAATCAAAGATGGTTAAAATTTGCCACGCGTTAAATGCAGATTTTTTTTTTACTTTTTCATCTCTTGCTGAATTTTGTGTTATACCTACATAGTAAAGCAGTACAGTTGTTTCCGAGCTGAAAATAAAAAAAATAAAAAAATATTACGATAATGCATTATTAATTATAAGTTTATTTGATTTTTAGAGTTTCCAAAACAACTATAAACTTTCTTCGACCGTTTTTTTTAAACTTTGTTATTTCCACAGAGAAAAACTTCTTTTGGTCATACGGTCATACAAAATAACAAAAGAGATTTGTTGTTGTCAATTATTTAATAAAACACTCCTTACGTACGTTTGGACCCTAATGTGGGTCTTCTTCATGGTAACAACATCCTATGTGAAAATATAAATGGATAAGAAAATGTGCGGAAAGTAAAAATGTCGAAGAAATTATAGTAATTTACCTGATAATATTGTGTTAAATAATTTAAAAATTTGTATAATATTGAAACCTCAAAAAAATTGGAGAGGTTTCAATATATAATTAGTCGATTACAAATTTAATAGCAAGAAAGGTCAGACAGACAAATGTATACTACATAAAGCGTAGTGAAATTTAAAGTTTTTGGAAAAAAAAGTATGAACATTTTAAGGACATTAAAAAATACTTTGATAAATTTTGTTTATATTTAACATTACTGTCTTTAAATTAATTGAAATTATTATATATTAATTCATAAAAATGAATTCAATTATTCTGCGTTTATGAGTATTTTTCTCACGAGCTAAAATGGTTATGTTTTTGAATTCAAAGTTAAAATAGTGGTTCATTTGTCAGCAGTGTTGTGACAAACCTGTATTTTGGTTACCTAGTTCACAATCTCTTTTGTGTTCAGTAATTTGAGTTTTAAGTCTCCGTCCAGTTTCACCAATATAAACCTTATTACAAATTTTACATTTGATGAGATATACCACACCAGATAGGTTTTCTAAATTATTCTTATTTTTGTTTTTAAGAATCTGAAATTTATTGATTGTATAGTTATTAGTAAAATAGACATTTATATTATATTTTTTTAAAGATCTTCTTAAGCGCTCAGAGAGACTGTCTATATAGGGCAATGGAACTTTTAAATTCGTTTTTTTATACGTTTTGATCATTTTTTTTTTTTATTATCAACAGAAGAACTATTGTATATTTCTTGTATTCTCTCTTGAATAGCGCTATTATTGAATGAAAGTGGATAATTATTTTCTAATAAGGTTAAAAAATTAAAAAAAAAATTGAAAAATATAAAGGTTCTAAATACACACTCTATCATTTCACTTGATGTAATATCCATGTTTGATATTATTCCAATGGAACTTGCTATGGATTGCATAAAAGAAAAATTAAACCTTAACAAGAATTTAACTAAAATAACTAAAAATGAGTTTTTAATTGCAACTAGAACAATTTTCAATAATACAGTTTTCTCTTTTAATATTCAATTCTATCAACAAATTGCAGGTTGCCCTATGGGCTTTTCTCCATCGCCTATTATTTTAAATTTAGTCATTGAAGACGTTAAAAGTAGAGCTCTTAAAAATTTAAGTTTCACACCTCTTATTTACAAACGTTTTGTCGACGATATTCTTACTATTGTTCCGACTGACAAAATAGATGAACTTTTAAACACTTTTAATAATACAGAAGGTCTAATTAAATTCACTCTTGAAAAGGAAATTAACAATTCACTTAGTTATCTTGATTTATTAATTATTAAAATACCGAAAGGAAATATAATAACAAACTGATATAAAAAGCTTTCTTGATCATGTCGTTATCCTAATTATAATTCTAATCATTTATTTTGTCAAAAAGTCGGTCTAATAAAAGATTGAATAGATATGTGTCACATTAGGCGACATTAAAGTTAGAAAAGACCTTATTACAAAATAATTATCCACTTCCATTAATTAATAGCGTTATTAAAGAGAGAATACATAAAATATATAATAGCTTTTTTGTTAATACTAAAAAAAAACAAATGGATCGAAACATATAAAAAACAGGTCCATCAAGCTAGCACCTCCACAATCGAAATTCCCAAATTTCCTTGCATCAGAATTTTGGGCTTTTTTCGGGCTATTTTTGGGCTATATTGCCGATTTTTGGGCTTCACTACTTTTTTCGAAAATTCAAATTTCGTGTGGAGGTGCTGGCTTGAATCAAGCCAGCACCTCCACTATATGAAAT
>JAAAKG020067315.1:0-17507 GCA_010014905.2 Druon quercuslanigerum
AAATTAATTTTTAAGAGAAGCCCGCCATAGATATAGGTTTTCTTTTGACAATGCAAAAAAAATTTTTTGAATTTATTCATTATTTTGCGAGTGGTTTGGTTGAAATTATTTGGAGGAAGTTACCGTTTCACCTTAAAGAGAGCTTGAGATTATTATCAAAAAGAAACGCACCCCTTCATCTTGCGATACGAAATTACTCGACTCTTGGACGAGATAAGGGCGGTAAACTTTCTCAAAAGTTTTACTTTTTATCTTAATCTACCTTTTACTTTGAAGAGACAATCCTCGTCTATTATCACTATCACTGTTATCTTCCCTCTCTACGTTTTTCGAAACACCAAGTGTTCGTGATATATACGGCTCAAAGTAGGGAAGACTGGGACGAGATGAGTACACGTGATTACGGGGTTACATAATACACTGAATTTTCTTCAAAATATCTAGTTTTTGTTGATGTTCTTTTCAGAAAAAACATTATCTTACTCTATGATGTTTTTGAATGAAAAGGAACTATTCAAATAACATATAATATTTTTAATCTAAGGTTTGGCCTGAAGTCTATTTAGCAAACTTTAATGTACTAATGCTAATGCTGGCTAATAAAAAAAACTAACACCAATATATACACACAGTTATTTAATAAAAACTGGTAATATTAAAGTTCACTGTTTGACAGTACCGCGTTACCAGAAAAGTTACTTTTTTTAGTAACGCGTTATTTTTAGAAAATAGCAACGGTAACGGTAACGCGGTACAGTTTTCTGGTAACAGTAATGTAAAGTACCGCACGTTACCGGCCATCATTTCATCAAACGTTTTAATATGTTTAGGATTACATTAAATGTTTTAATGTCAAGAAAACCAATCAGATGATGCATATTCTTACTTCCCTACACACATTTGCTTATCTTAAGAAATTATTTATCCGATACGATGTGGGATATATATATTTTTTTAATTTTCTATAAACACCGGCATTTTCTCTTCACAATTAGCAATTAGACAATTACTGCCTTTCTGACACCTCACCGAAGTGTCTAAGTAACTTATTCAAAAAAAAGTTGTATTCAATATGATCCGTGGAGAAAATTTGAAACATATTTCCAATATCTGTTTTATCTTAGCAAAATATAATCGCAAAAAAGAAATGATCTAAAATATATTTTTCTCTAATGTTTATTTATGATTTTTTTAATAACTAAGACGGCGAAGCAAAGTTAAAAATTTAAGAAAAAAACGAAAACTTTCTTGCACATAGCTAAGAGAAGATTGTTATAAACAATATTAAATTGTTTTTACTAAGTGAAAAAGGAACAGAAAGGTTTATAATTATCAAAAAAATGCAACTATCAGGCATTAATATAGATGAAAATAGGCAGGAACAACAATAATTTGTTTCAACAATTATTGTTGCTAAATCCTAATAATTATTAAGCCACTTATAGTAAAAAATAGACAAATAGTTTAAAAATTCAGGAAAAACCGCAACATTTTATCATTAAGCAAACATAATATTATTAATAATAATAATAATAAATTGTTTAAGCAATTACACTTGTTGACATTGATGAACTATAACCTCCCTGTAATTGAAAACTGAACAACAAAATGAAAAATTTGTGAAAAAGTCCGAACTTTCTAACTCTATCCGATCGTAAAATTTCTAAAAATAAAAAAAAAGTTTTAACAATTAACGCAAACATCCAATTATCAGTAATAAATGGTTTGTTATGTACCAGAAACATTTTTAATGGAAAAGGCCGCCAATAATAAAAATTAGCATCGAAATCTCGCAAAACCAAATTTTTTATCAATGGGGTTTTTTGGGATGTTATAAAACAGACTTGTGGGGGTAATATTTGAAAAGTGATATTTTATTTATATTCTTTGGCTAATTGTGAAAAGAAATGTTAAACTCTCATTTGATTCAGCTAATATTGAGGATTCTGAATAAAATATTAAAAAAACATCTTTTTTGCTACAGTATTAATAAAAAATCGAAAAAAAATTCAAAATAAATCGTATGGCCGATGAAATTTTCGAAAAATTGGTACTATTTAAAAAATATGAAGTTTTGTGAAAAGCCTTGAGTAGACTGCAGTATAGATTTCTAAATTTAATAATAGTTTAAATAAAAAACAACTTATAGACAAATTCAATATTTTTTAAATTACTTTTCTTAAAATTCTTTTTGGACATTCAAATAATGTATTAAATATTTAATATAAAAAATAACAGCAAGATAACGCGTTATTTTTTCAGTAACTGTAACGTTAACGTGTTACATTCAGACAGTAACGTGTCATACACTGTTAAAGTTTCAATGACAATTGTGGTTTGCGCGGAATGAAACGAGTTTATGCAGAGATATGAGAAACTCTTGCCCTGCTTGTCACAACCTCTTTTCAAGTGAAAATTTTAAAAATAGGTAAAGATTTACTAGTGACTTGCAATGGTGAGAACTTACAAAAGAAAAACTTACATTCATGATAAAAAGATTTAGAAGAGGCTGCTGCTGCAAAATCTCTTTTATAATGCAATTCCAATGTAAGCGTAGCTGCAATTGATATTTTAAATACATTTTTTAAAAGGCAGGTTGTAAAAAACTTCTAAAATTCATGTATAAGATTATTTCCTAAAATGTTTCAAATGTTATTTTAGCAGTAGCTTTTGAAAAAGACATTTATTAAAAAAAATATCTGAAGATTTTGATTTATTTACATTTTACAGAGCATGAACAGGTAAAAATAATCACATTGCTCGATCGTCAAAGCAATGTAGTATATGTTAATGTAAATGCTCTTTGTTGCGATAATCATTTCTATTCTCAAAATGTTTGAAAAAATCTTTTATGTTTACAGAAAATACCAAAAATAATCAGCTATTAATGAAATTGATACCTGAAGGTTAACATAATAATTTCACAGAAAATGATAACTATGCTCATCTCAACCCAGTCAACCCTTTATACTGAATAGAGAATATTTTTCGCTATTACCATATTTTATGTTTGAATTTTTTTTTTTTTTTAACTATATGAAATAATCTACCATTCATCAATCCAATCCACATTGAAGTACCTATGTTTCTGCTCGCTTCTCGCGAGTTTTTTTTCTCCAACTTTTTATATCATGTCAATGTGACAGTTGATGCTCCACAAAAATAACGCTGTATCAATACAAGTTTTGTTTCCACGGAGTTCTACAGAGTTAATCTTTTTTTTTTTACCTTTTTCCTATTTCGCGGAAGCGCTGCAATCGCTAAACGAAAATTTGAATACTGAATTTGTAAAGAAATGGCAAAATAGACGAGATTATTTAATTCACATTAAACATGAACACAAAAGTGTCCTTTTTCAAATCTAACTTTATTATTCTTCCATTTATAAATAAAATGCTTGATACTGCCGGCTCTGAAAGTTTCACTACCAGCAGTTCTGTTTTTTATTGACTGAAGCATATCAGGTCTCTCTAAATCCCTTTCATTATTTTGTGCTTATATTCTAATAATTCTCTTTTTTCACCCTGGTTAAAAGTCTTAATCATAAATTAGATCTGGAAACGTATATTTTGGAACTTGAGGTTGGTACACGGCTATTTGAGCATTTTCTTTATAAATTCAATTTTTAGATTTGTGTGGACAGTGTAGCGATTACTGTGCTTTCGAAGAATAGAAACAAGTTTAAAAAAGCATAACTTTATAGAACTTCATTGACACAAAACTTATTTTGATACAACGCTCTTTCTGCTGAAACTTCATTTATTAGAATACATTAATTTGACATCTTATAAAATTGTCTTCAAAATAAAATTATCACCCTTGCATGGAAATAATTCATCATTAATTTGAAAATTATACATTTTGCATTTTAGATTGGAATGAGTGAAATTTTAAATTCGTGATGAACAATTTTGAAAATTAATCAATATTGAGCAACCTACTTTCAAGATCCTAATTTAAGAATGTTTCAGTTTTCAACAGAGTTCATTAATTTATTATTATATTATTTCATTAATTAATTTTGAAAATTTCCAATTAGAAAACTTATAGTTTACAAAGTTATTTTTTTATAGTTTTGAATGCGAAATTCCAAAACAGTTTAATTTTTGAGACCTTAAAACTGAAGTTTTTTGGTTTAAAAGCTTAATTTCCAAAATATTTCGTTCGAAATTTCTTAATATCTGGAAAATTCCAATTTCAAATTTCACAATGTTTTAGTTTCAAAATCAAATATTAAAAAAGTCAGGGCAATTTCTTTCAATTTCACCACTAAATCTTTCAGAATCTCATATTGAGAACCTTAACAGTTCGTTTCATACATAAAAATATTAGATTTAAATATTCGAAATTATTTAGTTTAATAATTATTATATACGTATTAATTAATAATAATTATAAAGGAACTCTTAACAATTAAACGATTTGAAATTAAATGGTTTGAAATTGTGTTCGGAATTGTTTAATTTTCAACGATCCGTTTAGAAAATTTTTTCGTTTTTCATATTTCCCGTTTAGAATTTCTTCATTTAAATGTTTATAATTGAAATTTTTTCTTTTTAGAACGGTGATAATGCAAACAAATTTATTTTTTAATCTTAGAAAAATTTGTCTTATAAATTGTAGTTTTAAATTATAATTTTTGTGTACGTAATAACATTTTAATGTTCCAATTTCAAAAGCCTTCAAACTTTGAAATTGCCCTATTTTCAAAATTTAAATCAGAAATCATTTAGTTTCGAGATTAATCAAATAAAAAAATTGCTTTATTTTGAGCGCTTTGAATTATGAATGGTACCATTTCAACTCTATTCTAATGAAAGTGTTTGTTTTCAAAATTTTAGTATACAACTTTTTCAATTTTAAGAGCTTCTGCTTAAAAATGTAACAATTTTAAATACTTTAAATTTTAAATTATTCAATTTTAAACGCTTTTTTTTTAAGTTACACAAACTCTATTAATTTTCATTCCATTTGAAATATTGTCCTTTTCAAAAATTTTATCTAATTCAAAATTGTTGTAAGGAAATAAACATGTAGAGGCGTTAACACGCGCTTTGTGCGCGTGCGTTTGATGTTCCGTTATAAAAAAATCAATAATATTCCACTTCGAAATAATTTGATTGCTTGAGATAAAATGTTAGAATAGATTTTTTGAAATAAAGGATAGAATTAAAAAATATATTCTCTATGTCACACAGAAAGTTTGAATAGATACTTGAGCGGGAAGTTTGACTAAAAATTACATTTTTATCATTCAAATTGTTTTTCGTAAATTTGAACTTGTCTATTCTCTCTGATGTGGAAGATAATTTATTTTTAATGAAAAATCATAGAAACATATTTTTAATACAAATTTAATACATATTTTTATTATCCTCGGTCATCAAATATTTAGAAATGAAATTACTGTACCAGAGATAAGTATTTTTTCCAAAATAGTAGTTTGGCATTATCCCATAGGAAGATTTTTAATCATAACAATTTCAAACGGTTTTAAAATTATTTAATTAAACTTTCTCAGTTGATAAATGTGTAATACAAGTTTCTAAGCCATTATTGGATGTACTTGTGTATGAATGTACAGATATTCATTATATTTTTTAGCATTTAATAATATTTTTAAAATGAGTTTTTTATAGTAAAACTTTTTTCATTAACATAATTAGTAGTTGATGTAACATGTTTTTTAAATTGATTTATGATTTACATTTTATTATATAAATAACATGCTCGTTGCGCAACACTGCTCCAATCCAGGTTGCTGATCAATCTCTGTAGCGATCACCCGACACTCTTTTTATGAACTATTTGTCACCACACTTTTCTGTCCTGATATACCTCTCTGGCTTCCTTCACGGCCATTAATTTTTTCATGCAAGCTTTTGTGTTTCTATCTACTTAGGGTCTCATTTATGAAAAGGGCCTTTATGGCCGGTATGGAGTTACGAATGGGGGCATATAGCCCAATAAATTTCTGGCATTTTAGACCCAAAAGGAATCCTCTAAATTGAAAAACCATTTTTCAAAAACAAAAAAGAATTTAATAATAAATTAATCAATAATTAATAAATATACTCCCAATTAATTTAGTATACATGCCAGTATCAAACCCCACTTAAACCAAACAAAATAATAATTTTGACCTCAACTTAAAAAAAAAAAACACCTGAGATCGAATTCACAGCTAGTTTTACTATTAGGTCAAAAAGAGTGTACAACAGTCATCAATTTCAAAATTGAAGAAAAAAAAGTTAAATAAATCAGAAAATTTGTTTTTCTCCAAATTAAATTATAATTACAGGTAATAATTAATAACAAAACATTGTTAAATTCGCCAACGACCATAATGCCGAAAATATTATTAATTTAAAAACCAAAAATATGGTGCTTTTGGACCATGTCATTCCTATTAATCATCATTTAATATTTGAAATACAATTTATAAAACTTTACCATGGTAGAAATGTTCAATTATGTGAATGTGACCCGAAAATTGCGAGAGTGAAAAAGGCGCTCGACTAATTGACTATTAATAATCTGAACTTCGTACACTTGAACATAAAAAGTTTACAGATTTCGATTAAAGTGGCACTATAGAAAAAGTATTTAATAAAACCTAAAATTTTTTGGCTGGAAATTTATAACTTTTTGTTATATTAGTGAGACACTGGTAGAATTTCGAATTTTGTAGAGCAGAAACTTAACAGAAATTAAAATCTTTACGTTTTTTAATCAGAGCTAAAGTTATCAACTTCATATTATTTTTTCAAATAAAAACTTCTGTTGACTAAATATATATCTTAATATTTTTGTATATAATTTTACAGAATCACAGAGATATATAAATTTACTATTTTAATAATAAGTTAGGAGAATGTGAATTTTTTATTGTCAACCACGATACAAATGTCACATTCTTAATATATATTTTTAAAAAGGCGCTAAACCCTGATTCTATGCATAATTATACAGACAATAAATAGCATGACCGTATAATTTTACTGTAATGTTTTTCAGAATAATGCGTGGAAAATCGTAATCAATTCAAACCTCCGAAAGCAAAAACAATATAGATTTGTTATCTGTTTACTGTCGAAGAATTTATTTTTAAGATGCTTTAGTTAAAATTCAACTGTCGCTCACAGTCTGTTTCAATCTGATGTCATTGAAATGTTACGTACGTAGATATAAACTCCGCGATTATATTCGTGGGAAATCCCTTCACACACCTTTATCTGCCTTTCAATGACAAAGACAGGGCTGGCAGAACTTGCGAATTGATCTCGCCAGACAATGGGCAATCCGGCACAAACATGTAGAATTACAGATAGAATGAAACAATATGGTCTGTGACATCGGCGTCGACCCTTAATCATTTAGTAGTTAATTAATCACCTGTCTACAGAACGTTATTCATTCGAGTTTTAAGATAGGTACTGATTAGTATTATACGCGATTTTCCGTAGAGTTAGCTCTGAATGAGTAGGAAAAAGGAATATTTTAGAAAAATTCCGTTACGATAGAAATTTCGTTTAAAATAAAGGTAATACAAGTAACTCAATTATAGTGTGCAACCGAATATATATTTAAATACAAATCTGATAATTCATTTTCGTTTCTATGACATTTTCTTTCACGAACCAACAGTAATTTATTTTATTTAAAAAAGTGGACAAAAGATTCCTCTTCAATTTTAAAATTTATGTTATACCATTTTGTGAAGTCATAATTTATGCATGCAATCAATTTTCTTTTATATAGACGATGTCAAGTGAATTATATAGAGTTTAACATATATTCTGCATTCAAAAATACTGGTAATTTAAATTTAAAGTTTGCTTCGGTATAATGTTGGAAATTGTTAGAATTCAAATGCGCCTTTTTAATTTAAAGGAAAGTATACGTGAGAAATATCAAAATATGCAAGTGATCATTCGATTTTAATGAAATTCGGTGAAATTATGGTGCTATACAAGAGATCTTGTAAAAAAAAGTTTAAACAAATTTTTGATTAAATTTTTCGTGAAATACTGACAATGATAATTGTTATAAACAAGTTCTATTACCAAACACTGAACATTGCAGACTGCTCATTCGTAAAGGATATCTTGGCACAAAAGTCATTTACTTTGATCGGGAAAGAGATATTTCATACCATTAGGTCATTTTACCTTTCGGGATAGGTGTGACTCACTCGGGTGGTACGGAGTAATGAGGGGGAGGGGGTATAGAATTTTAGATTGATCTAGAGCTCTCCAATTGGGCCCATTAGTATCCAAGGTCTATGTAAAAAATTCTTAGTGTTGATATATGAAGTCAACAAAATGTAATTTTATCTCCTGATTGTCCCTAATTTATGTTGCTAGTGAGATTTAGGATTTAGCAAAGAAAAATTGTCATTTAGTATTAATTTTTTATTTTACAAACAAATTTTATAAGCAATTTTCGAGTCTGTAAACGTCTACAGTGACCATTCGTTTGTATAATTTATTTCTATACTTAATAAATAATATGAAATAATATATTTTCAAAGCTAAACTTTAAGAGCAATATAGTTTAGAGACAATTAAAAAATCACAGTTTTGAAATTTTGTTTGAAAATTAACAAATAATATCAGGAGACATATTTTTTATGATTGACGAAATCTCGGAAACCGCATGACCCCATTAATTTTTGTTTAAATAAAGGGTGGTTTTGTAAGAAATCTTCATATCCAAATTTAAAATAAATTAAAAGAGGACTATTTCACAAACAATTGAATCAAAATTTTATTTGGATTCTTTTCGAACAAATTTGAGAAATTTTGTATTTAAAGTTTTATAGTTTAAAAGTATATAATTCCATCTGTATTATCTATAAATCTCATTAAAATTTAATTATCGGTTCACGAAATATCGATAATTAAAACAATTTTAACCGGAGTATTTAATAGTGCGTAACGCCTAAAATTTGAAAAAAAGTTTAAATCCCTTGACTCCAAAATATCTCTTCTTAGCACAAAATTTTTCCAAGTTTTATTAAAATCGAACGAATGCTTGCAGATTCTGATATTCTTTATGTGTAATTGCCCATGAGTTAAATAATATGTATTATAGGAACAAAAAGATTAACTCCAACTTCAAAATTATTGATTCATTTCTGTTTAAAGTGATACTTTCTTAAAGGTCTAATAATAAAGATTTAAAAACTTATTATTCTCTATCTTAAAATCGTTCAAAGACTGCGATATTTGTTTCATTTATTTTTGCAAACCCGTGCAGAAATAATGGCATGGTGCAAGCTGGGCCCAGGCTTGAAAAAACTAGGCCCTGGTCAGGGACAGGCTTGATCGCCCAGCTTGGCTCAGAATTAGCTCAGGCCTGGCCCAAGTTTATGATCGATTTTTTGCCATTATTTATTTTCTTAATTAAAAACAAATACGCAGAAATATTTTTATTTTAATTAAAGATGACAACTGAACTTACAAAGGTTTGAAATATAAAACATTTTCTCCAAACTGATTCGAATTTCCAAATTGTGGTATTTCATTTATTACCTAGCCGATTCTGATTCTTCTCCATCATCTGTTTCATCAAAATCTATATAAATTAACAACGTATTTACACTTTATAATTCGAAGAAAAAAATTTCTCAATTTGAGATTAGAAGTCACGTGAAATACTAATGTGAAAATATTATTTATAATTAATAAAAATTCTTACTTGAAATTTCAACGTTTAAGTATAGGATACTGTCAATTGCTTAATGCCTCTGGACTTTTAGAGTGCTTTTTGTTTTAGGCATTTTTATAAATTTATTTTCAATGATTGACACTTTATAAAGTTTGACACTTGAAACTTGAAAGTAATCAGTAAAAAAAGAATAGTGCTACGCCATCTCTCGTCAGTTTTGTGAACTTTTACTCTAGCTGGGCCCATGCTCGATACATTGCAAAATTCAGGCTAGGTCCAGACTAGGGGCCCCAGCCTAGGTAAAAGTGAAATTTTACAGGGAAAGTGATTGAAGAAACCTCGAGATCAAGGTAGCGGAGCTAAGGAGAAGTCTCAGCGGAGAATCCTGACCTTCCATTTCCTTACAGTACGACCGTGTTTCCTCACTCTCTTCGCCTCCCGTTCACGCGACGGCAATCGAGTTCAAGTTCTCCCGTCTATTCACGGGGTTAAGCTTGCATAGGAACTTCCGGTAACAAATCTGACTTCCGTACCAGGCCGATCTAGGGTCCTTTCTAGGTAGTTTAAAGTTATACAGTTTGTCATTCTTGCTGATTTCGAAGTTATTAATGTGCCAGCACTGAATCTGGAAAAATCATCATGTAAAATTGTTCAGTCCTGAACAGTTTTTATATTTCCCAGAATTTTATGCGAAAGAGAAAACTTTACTCTTCGTATGGTATTTCAAAAAAGCACGTTTCTATTAGTATTTTATCAACAAAAAATGTTAACCGTTACAATTTCATACTTTATTTTTATTTACAACAGGACCAACTTAGACTTAAGATGATTTTGGAAACTTTTAACACTTTAATTCGTCTAGTTACACTTAGGTGTCTATATTTTTTATGATATTTTATGGTACTCTTTGAATAACCAGGCAACCCTGGGCCTTAAGCCCTTAGATACCGAGCATCGTCTTTGTGGGTTTTCCCCCGGGGATTTCCACTTCGTCTCTTTCCGACTGCGATCGGAAGTTAATGGCCGCTTCTACGCGGGAGCCGAAACAGGCAACCGCAAATCTCCGAAAGTAAGCGAATGCGGCTTCGTGCCAAATTTACATGGCCCAGAGACATTGGGTCAGTTTTATTGTTAGACAGATTTCCATTATCTCTCCTCAAGAAAATATCTCTTTCACAGCTGACCAATGCAGCTCGTTGCACTGAGTCAGCATAACTCCGTAACAATGTAAACTTGTATTGTAAATACTTCTCCATTCCAAGTCTTGTAAATACAGTCCACTAATCTAATAAACCTTTTATATTTTATATTTTAAATGTGTGCCGATTTTTTTATTAATTTCAAAAATTATAATTGACACCCAAGAAAAATCATTTCTCGAGGTCAGCGGACACGAGTACCCGCTTGAAGATATTTTCACAGCCTCTTTTCACAATAACTCCTCTAAAAACATCATATTTAAGAAAAAAACATATTTTGCATACTACATAAGTCTGAAACGATACTCATCAAAAGGTGTATTCGATCTTTAATTTTTAAGTACACTAAGTCTACGAAACAAAAAAATATACAAAGTGACAAGGGTGGTAAAAATGTAAGTGCCCGCATACTCGCTTCGTGAACTTAGTTCTGCCGGGAGGCACTCACGGCGCATCGGTCGCTCCATAAGCAGTCATATTGCCAAAATTTGTTTCTACTATTTAACACGTACCTTCACCTCCGTGGGTCTATTGTCCTGCGCTGCAGAATTTTCTAATAATAACTTATAAACTGAAATTAAAAATTAAATTTTCAAATTTCTCGCAAATTTGAACGCACCTACGGCGCGCGCTTGTCGGATCTCGCGTTTCGCGCTAGGTTACTCATTCTTTACACTTTGAATGCTTGAATGAAACTTAATCAAAAAAATCTTTTTTTGGATCCCAATATATGAATGCATATTCACATTCTAAAATCTCTACGTAATTAAGGGTGTATAGTTAAAGATTAAATTGCTCAAAGCTCTGTAGGCTTTCAGGTACATATTCTCATCGTAACACTCGCGCTACGCGCTCGATTTTCGACTGACATTTTTAAATCTATATTTATTTTCTGAATTACCTTACAATAAGAAGCTGCTATTCTTTTTCAGACATTCTTCTCTACCTAACGTTCTTTCCTGAAGTTTTTGATTTTTTTTAATCAATTTAAAAATTAAATTAAAAACGAGGAGTTCTTCAAAAAGTAGTTTAAAGAAATGATGTAGTAACTTTAAAGCTAAAATTCCTTCACATACTTTTCCCCATATTTCGCGTCGTTTGGCTCAAAATTTTAATTTTCGGTTTTTTAAATAGTTTTTTTGAAAATTAAAACAAACATATCAAGTCTTATATAATATTCTTGAAAACCTTTTACTTAATTGTCGTCATTCGGCTTAAAATTACAATCGTCGACGCATTAAACCTAAGAAACTTATTCTATTGAAAAATAGAACAAAAATTGTAGATATTTTAAAGGGCTTGAATTCTAATTTTATTCTATTTTCACGCATCTGTCTTTGTTTGGCATAAAACGAAATATTCTATTATTGAATAACATTTTTGAGGGATAAAACCATAAGCTTTGCAAAAAATTGTTGTTTAACAAACCTGTTCTTTCTTTTAAGGCTTAAAGAAGTGTGCCCAGGCCCAATTTGATCCGTTAATTTTTTTGGGTTATCATGTCAATGGACGGGCGGTGTATCAAGAAGTGGAGATCCGTTAAAAAACTAGGGTGGTAAATTCCATAAAATTCTTATATACTTTCTCAATCATAAATTATAATTTTTATTTTTATTCATTAATAATTATAATTTTTTCGTGCCTTTTGTCGTTTTCCCACATATTTTTACTTGTTATTTTAATGTATTTTTTTACGATTAAAACCAAAACTACGCTTCTTATTAAAAAGTGATTTCTAAAATATTGAAGACGTGTTTTAGGTGCACAATTTTTGTTCACTCATTTTTTCTTAGATTATGTCATTTTTAAAAATTTTAAATGTTATTTTTCACGATCAAAATAACAATTCAAGAAAAATGTGTAGCTCTTTATCAGTTGAAGAACTTTAGTCTGTTTATTTTTTTTGGAGTTTGTGTCGCTTGTCCAAAAATATATATATTTTTTATTGAAGTTTTTGACGAATAAAAAAAGTAAATATCTTATCAAACAGTAAATAATAAAATATTTGTTGATCATTTTTATCAGAACATTTTTTATGCATTCATCTTTATTCGTATCTTGTATAGGGGCGCACGAAATGGAATTTTTGATTATCTTTTGTGCGATCAAAATTTCATTTTTCGGTCTTTTATTCGGTAAATACTATAACATTAAAATGCTCTAAAATTTAGAATTTCTATCTAAAATAGCTAATAAATAAAATGACAGACAGACGCCTTGAAAATATTGCAATATCGAAATAAAAGTTCGATTATAGATTTGGAAAAATAAATACATTTTATTTAATAAAACTTTGAACATACAGTTTTTGAAATATTTTCGGATGAATTTATAAAATTCCTGCAAAAAATAAACATAGAAAATAACGCTCTCCAAAATCATACTTGTTAATTCGAACTTAAAATATCAATTTTACCCAAATAAAACTTTACAAATAAAATCATGGAGTTTTCTGGAAGAACTTAAGAACATAATTGCAATCGAAAGTCGATTTTATTTTGTATGATATTATATCACTATAAGTTGCATTTTGTAAATGATTTTTCGATATGAAACTCTCCTTAGAGATGACACACTGCAACCCAATTTACGAAATTAAATCTTTTAAAATTAAACTAATATAAATCAAATTTATATTAGTATCATATTTTATAAGTGAATCCAGCATGCATTTTTATTATAAAATTATAAAACTGACGCAAATTTATATCTTGTGAAATAATGCAAATAAAAAATTTCTGATCGCACCCCTAGAAACATCAGTTAAAGAACTTATAGAATCCATCATAATCCGAAAATAGGTTTTTGGCCTGGTAGGTCCCTTTTTTCGGATCGCGTCACATATTTACTTTAGAGAATAAAGTACTTTCTAAGGTTTAAGCTCGATTCACTAATTTATATCAATCAAAATGTTTATATAAGAAAGTAAGTAGTATTTTGTTGTCAAACCTTACAAACTGAGTAAATTAGAAAATTCAAAATATTTATAGTGAAGGGTTTTCCTTCGTCTGCAGATCTCTTAAAGTTATTCTAAAGTATCTTTTTATCTCAGTATTTCTTTGATGAGGTATCAATGTTGTCTTGAAAACACAAAGTTGCCTGAAGGTGCAATCCTTCATAGAAGAAGAGAACTTTCAATATTGCTTTCTTGGGAATGGCTGGTTGATGATATATGTATACAATTTACTTGGCTTTAGAGCAACAGACATGGGAAAAGTCAAAATTACAAAAATAATTTAAAATGAGTACATATGAATCTTTTTTTGTCAGAAACAAAAAGTAAATTAAGGTTAATACTGTAATTACATAAGTTATTTTAAACATTTTTAATAATTACAGTTACATTATTTAATTATGTTACATGCGGGTCATAGAATAATTAATAAATTATAAAGATAATATATATTTTCCGAGTGTGACTTTCTATAATCTATATGTCAAATATTTCTTTAAATAAAGTTTTAACTGTCTCTATAATGACACAGCAGGATTACTGTACATTCGGAAATGGCTGATCATAACTGGATTTTTCCCCTTGTTACGACTGAGTATCAGGGAGAGTTTCCAGTAGTTCAAGTTGTTTAAAGTAGGACATTACAATTGCAATTTTAATCGGAGAGGTTTTATAAATAGGAAGAAAATACAACAAAAATAAAATACCTCGACCTATATTTTAAAGAATGTGTAAATTTTTTTAATATTTTCTTTATCAGAAGATTTTTTCCGAGGTTATTTCTATTAAATTGGTTCATACCGTTATACCGTTCATAGCGCCATTTAATCCTTGACAGAATAGTTGTTAAATTTATTCATCTCACAAAACAAAAAAATGCATTCTATCAATTATAATTTATTCCTCAGAAAGAGTTTTTGTCTCTCCTCTAAACTTACACTTATCGGACTTAGCAGCATTTAGCATTCCCCGCTTCAATTATATAAACATAATTCTATTATTTTCTCTGACTTTCACTACAGTGGATTCTAATATCCATCAAACCAACCAAATTCAAACATGTGATGAAAATTTCCGTTGTCTTGATTAAAAAATTTCTAAAAGGGTAGGTACAATTATAAGAGGAAATATTCTCTGAATATTTACCATTTTGATTTGCATACTTCCTTATAAAAGATTGTCTTACGTTCTTAAAGCTTGAGTCAAGGAAAATTGAATTAAAGGATTATGGAAATTATTTCCATTTAAATGATTGAATAAATTTATAGTACAAGAGCGTATTTATATTTTGAATAAATTTGAACTAAATTTAATAAAAATGTTTTAAAAAATCAATCTGATCAATTAAAATCAATTAAAAAACTTGCACTAAACTTGTACTGAAAAAATCAATCAAACTTTCATAAAATCAATATAGTACAAGAACTCATTTTAGTTGCGAATTCGAATTTTCAAAGGATTTTGGAATTAATAAAATGATTAAAAGAAATATAAATCAAAAAAATTGTGAATTTAAAAAATTTAATCACGAATATAAAGAGTATTTTGGAAAATCCCATATGCAGAACACTCTATACTATTATAGAATACTCTACAAATGTCATGAAGATTTTATAATTTTGTATAGTTAAACAAACTAAAGTAGGTTCAGATCCCATCGGAGATAGAGACATTTTTTTCACAATCTTAAGATTTATCAATATTTTAATAATATTGATACAGACCAGTAAACAAACAAAATTAACAGCTAAAATTAATAATTGTTCAATAAAATTCAAGAGCATTCCAGAGTATGTCAAATTTTTTGCAACCATTGTCAAGAAGATTAAAGAATTTTACCAAAATTATAGGTACAAATAATGTACAATACAATTTTTAACTATCCCAGATAATTTTAGAACAACACAGAAAATTCCAAAACATTTCGGAAAAGCCAAGAACATATCACAATTTATTGAGAACCTAAGATTAGATCAATTTTTAAATATTTAAAAAGACTCTAGATTATTTAAATTAAAAAATTCTAGAATACTTTATAAAAGTCAAGAAAATGCCGGAATTTTTATAGAATGTTGAGGTGTAAATAATTTCCAATATAGTTATATAGAATATAAGATCGATGAAATATATAAAATAAATTATTTTTAATTAATAAATAATAGATATATACACTGGAAACGCGTTTATATCCTCTCTAGCTTATATCCCTGCCATAACTCTCATTTATATCCGCTTGGCATCCACCATCTCGCAGTACCGCGTGACAAACAAGCCAATCAGCGCGCAGCACGACCATTCACCCTTCGCTGAGCAGCATTCTTGGGATCCACTCCCGGGAGGATATAAGTGAATGTTTACGTTCTCGGATAGCGGATTTAATCGCGGTTCCAGTGTACAATATGCGTGCGAGAACGGTTACAAATATAGCTACTGAAGCTGAAAGTCCGTCACTAATTTGGATGGTTATCAATTCACTAATTATTAGTGAATATTGACTTATCTTGAATCATATTTTATTATATGATGTTATTAACTAATGAACTAATGGCATTACTGTTAATAATATACTTTACTGTATTTCCAACGGCATAAATTTGAATTTTATATAGTTATAAAAAGTTATAAAAAAACATATGAAACACATGATGAAGAAGTTTTTATTACTTAAGACTACCTTAACTTATGAATGAACTACGCCTTTAAAAGTCAAATTTTTATTGCAGTCGATGGAATCAACATAAAATTTTAAGTATTTATTGTAGAATATGAGTTTGAAAAATGCAAAGTCTATAGGGAAATTTGAAGCTAACTAGGAAAAGACTCGGAGAAAGTAAAATAGAACTAACAACTTGAATACAGAACATGGAAACTGTATTCTTCCAAGTTTGATTATAAAAATAGTATCTAAGTGTTCAAATTTAATTTCCACATATTCTCAATTACTTTTGAAATTTTTACAAAGCTTAAGGAAAACTCTAAATGCCAAAAAAGAACTAAAAACATCAAATAAAAGGGACGTTATTGTATTTTAAATCATAAAACTCTCACTCAGGTCAAAGGATTTGGTTTTGAAAAATGCGAAATCTACAATCAAATTTGAACTAAACTTGAAATAAACTCTAAGAAGGTAAAAGAGAAATTTGAATTTAAAAACAGAAATTAGTCATTGTTTTTAATTATAAAAATTTTACTCGAGTCATCGAATCCAGTCTTCAAAATTTGGAAATCATTCGTGAAATTCCGATATAAATTTTGAAATACTTCACAAATGCCACTTGATTTTATATATTTCAAAAACTTTGCCCCACCCCCACTCTATATTTCCCGCAATACTCTTACAACCTCTCCGGGAGCCCAAATAATATGTGTGAAATATCCGATGCCGATTGATCAAAGCTGGGGCTTTCCCCCAATCATCTTTCCCACCCCTTCGTATACCTCCGCCTTCTCTTACGACCTGCCTGGGGATCCAAGGAATATGTGGACAAAATTTGGTTCTGATGGACAAAAAGCGGTGGATTTTAATAAGCATTATAAGTTTTAGGCCAGTTGATTTTATATATTTAAAACCTTTGCCCCCCCCCCCTCACTACATCTTCCTCATCATACTCTTACAACCTGTTTGGGAACCCAAAGAATATGTGTGACAAATTTGGTGATGATTAGTCAAAAACTATGGATTT
>JAAAKG020067326.1:0-17506 GCA_010014905.2 Druon quercuslanigerum
GCGTTGCCTATACTGCAGGATTATCTTACACAGCGTGGTTTATATTTCTTATAAAAAGAGCAGAAATGCATTTTACTATGTTTTATATATTTTTTTTAATTATTGGTAGCTTTTTTAATAAAAGAATACTTTTCACGTGGTGCCTGACAAAGGCGTTTTGCAAAAGAAAACAGGTCCGCCGAGCCAGGATGTGGAAAATAAGTTCCAGGAGAAGAAGAAACGGGGACCGCTCACCATGATTCCATCAATGGATGTGCGGCTCCACCAAATAAGCCATTACCCCGAATGGATGGAAATAAGGCATCGGTGCAAGAACCCGAAATGCACATCCCTAACCCATTATGTTTTAACAAAGACAGAAACTGTTTCCGCCAGTTTCACCTGGAATAATAGTTTTGTCTTTTGTTTTACAGTCAAAGATTATTTTTATGTGAAAAATATCTATTTATGGAACAAAACTCAGTCACAAAATGCGATTTTACTTATATAAATATATAATTATATCATAGTATATTTATATGTTTTTTTAAAAATATTTCTTATCGTATTCTATTAATTTTTGACGTCTGAACGCTACTATTTCCAAAGAAACTTGTAGGTATAGATGTATTTTTGTAAAAGGGTACAAAATGAATATTTTCTTATGTGTGCCATATGTATCCTAAAATATATTAATACAATATTTACACATGTTTTTTCATTTTTAAAACCATATAAAGTATTTATACTAATTATCAAAAGTTTTAGGAATGCAAAAATGTCTTCTAGAACGCGAAAAAAACGCTATAGAAAATACCATTTTTTATAGATTTTGGTACCGCTAGTGCATGATGTATCACATATGATACAAACCCTATTTTTGTCAGTATCTCACCCCAGAGGTGAGTTTTTGAAAAAGTAAATAAAACAGGAATTGTTCTATAGCCTTCCTAAAAACGCCTGAATTTATTTTTTCGTTAAAAAAAAATCATGCGGTAGAGGGTTAAATCCTAATTTTTACAAATTTTGTAATGTTCGTCCTTATCGATTAATTCGATTTACGTTTCCTGAACCTAATACCCTGAATTGCGATGTTATTTTTTATGTTTACCTCATTGTTTGTTTTCATAACCCCCCTGTTGTGTCTTCGAGAACCCTTTTCGAATTTGTAAGAACCCCTTTTTATACCAATTTTTGACAACCCCTTCAAGTATTTATTTTAGAAATCCCCCTTGTGCCTATTTTTGAGATCTCGTTTTGAATTTCCGCGAACCCCTTTTTTACTCATTTTTGAGAAGTCCTTTGACGTTTATTTGAAAAATTTCCACTTTTGCTAATTTTCGAGACCCCAGGGTTATTTTTAGAAACCCCTTTTGTGTCTGAGACCGCTTTGGCATTTACTTATGAGCGTCCTTTCTGTTATTTCCGAGAAACTTTTAGTATTTATTTTTGGGACCCCCTGTCGAAAGAAAACATCCTGTTATAGTTTATTAAATGACATCCTTTTATCCTGTTACGTTATTATTTCCAGGTTTATAGTGTTTTTTACCTTTTTTATGTTGTTGTGCCTATTTTATAATCCCGTATTGCGAGCCCCTTTCGCCTGTCACTTGTAATTTTTTACGGCTATTTTTAAATTGTAATTATTATCGTCTCTTATCGTATATTTCCAATGTTTAGTCCGTTAAAAAAGTTTAATGGCGATACCTCCCTCAATTTTTTAATAAAGTTATGACTTGTACCTGTCCTTGCGATTTTGTATTGCCGGGACGTCTATTTTGTTGTCTATTTTTGAATCGTAAAATGTTTGTATGATTTTGACGTTTTTTTTTATTGTTCTTTCAATAATAATTATTTATTTTAGTAAAAATACGAGCTTTGTAATTGCGCACCCCCTCCACCTATACAATTATTTAAGTTTATACTCAGCTAGTAGTTTTTGTCAAATTCTCTGTTGATTTTTCTTGACTATAGACTTTATTTCAATTTTAAAATGAAAGAATACTTTTTTTTTGAAACGCAGTGCTCATCTAGCGTCAAATAGAGTAATTCAGAGATTTTAACGCAACATCGTACAGCAATTAACCGCTTGGGTGATATAAAGATATCCCTATATTTTTCAGCACACTTTTTATTTGTTTTTTTAAACATATTCATGACACAAAATTATTTAAAAAATGCAAGAACATTGTCATTAAACCCAAACATTGAATCATATCAGTTTTCAGCCATTGCCGACAGCATAAATAATATGGGGAGTTTGGACCGCCATTGTTGACCATTGCTCGTTTGCTACTTTCACTTGAAATTGGGCCAATAATGGTATTCAGTGATGGGCAAGTATTGGGCTATTATTGCTCGCTATGTGCATGCCATAGTTGCCAATCTTGTATCTGACAATTATCGTCATTATGGATATGTTAGCTTCAAACCGACCTTTGCGTCCACTGCCGAGCAGAACTGTCACATATCATTTGGCCATTAATGGCGTCCTGTGTTGGACATGTGCTTACAGCTAGTGTTGGGCCTGTTTCGGCCGCCGAGTGCATACCGTAGATAAACATTCAGATATGGCCCAATAATGGCAGCCGAATTGTGGTAATATTCCTACCAACACTGGGCCAATGTTGTGCCGTATTGGAATTGGCACTTGGGCCATGCTTGCCGTTCCGGTAGTACTCTATTAAGTTGGAGGGTTACATGGGCGAACGACGAGCTCAGATCTCTGAATATCGGGACGCAAAAGGTTATGTAGATGAACAATACATGAAGGATTGGGCGAAGGAGAGTTTATGCACAAAGCAGCGGAGGAGGCTGCTGAAACTCTCGACCTTGACTTATATTTCAGAGTAGAGCAAGATGCATCAAATCTTATATATCTCGAGTGCTCATCCCTGAAAGCCTGAATTAAGAAAGCACAGGAACAAGAGGATGCACGGCATCTTAAACAGAAATATAGAGGATCAGTCGATGTCGTATGAGCTATACTATATAATATATAATTTTCTAACTGATGTGGGAACGACCTACATCAAAAGGCACAATGCGGGGCTAAGATTATTTAATTACCACCTTTGTTACTCTTACGGCATTAGCCTTAATACCGCTCCGCGAAACGCTCCCAGGGAGATCGATTAAATTATCGAGAATGAAAAGTGCCGCATACACTGGAACTTCATATTCTCGACAATTGCTCTTATTGCAAACTCGAGTCCTGATATAGTTCTCCTTGACTTGGAGAAACGAACTATGTTTGTTATCGAGTTTTCGACACCAGCTGACGAGAAAACCTTAGCCAACGAGATTGAAAAGGAAGAGTTATAGAGACAATATAATCCCTAATAACTACTGTTGGATCTCCGAGACCCAAGCGAATTTTTTGAGTTTCAATTTCGATAGGAAGCCGTAGTTTCTGGGACCGAAGGGTGGGTGAAAATATTGTATAGTGCGTATAGTATAGACCATATCAGTACGTGCCAGACCCAGTAATAATGTTTTGAAAAATAAAATGAAATTTCCTACTTAATCTAGCGGGTGGTTTCTTAATGTTTGACTTATGGTTTACATGAATATTTGTTGTACAGCAATTACAAAATCTGTGCACCTGACCCCAAAAGCTTCAAACGATACAAAAGCGTCAGGTGCAAATTCGGTTCCCAATTAACGGCAGAAAACTGCAAGCGACGTGCCTGAAGTGCAGGCATCCGCGCTGTGAAGAGAACAGTTAGCTGATATATGCTTTCTGTGCTGCGTTACTAGCGGCACTCGAATAGTTATTATTTAACCTAACTTTTTTGCCTCGATAATTAAATTTGGGCATCAGATTTGTTTGAAGTATCTGTATTTCTGAAACCATTAAACGAATCTTAATGAAAATGGTAGGTATTACAGATACAAGTTTATGCTTTAAATTAAAGATTCAAACAAAATTTTTTTGTTCAATTTTGACCAAAAAAATGTTGGTGACTCTTCCAGATTACAAGATAAGGTCATTTTAGGGGGGCCGTGCACTGCACCCGCGCTGCTCTCCCAATATCGCACAGTGAAGAAAGAGCACATTTTTGGACAAACCCCCGTGGACGCGTGCCATTTATTTAAAGAATTTCAAATTCATTAAAACCTGACATAAATCGATTTAATAACTAACTAAAAATTATCCTCAGTCAGTTAGATTAACAAAAAAAATGTGCTTTTTGAGCGATTTCCCCTAGCATCTCACATATCGGGGTGCTTTTTGAACGAGTTCCACTCGCCTCTCACATATTGGAGTGCTTTCTGAGTTAGTTTCCCTTGTCTATTACATACTGTAGGATTGCCTACAATGTCTTTTATTGTCACCGATTTGGATAAAAGAGTGAAAGTTTCTGGTACCTGTAATCGCTTGAACAACTTTATATTGAGTAAAGCATCAGCGCCCCATTCGTACAAATCTTTGGCTGTCAAGATTTGTTTGTTACATGGGCGCTGTAATCTAGCTCGACTAGCTTCTCGCTTAAAAGTTCCTCCAATACCATCGCATGGACTTTTACCATGATGATAAAGTTGTTCTTGTTTTTGTACTGAGATGCTGCACTGCCTGAAAAATAAATTATTTTTCGAACATGTGCGTGCTCTGCCATCAACATATCTATAATTTTCACCATAAAAAGAGAGAATACGCTAGTCTTATGCTCTAGATCTTTCGAAATAATTTCATAACTTTCGCAACTTTCCCAAATCTGTATTGCGTCTTGCATTATAGTTCCGTGATTTCGCGCAAAATAAAAGAGTATTATAAAAACTCTTACCTTAAGAGAATCTTTGGAGTCATTCAGAAATTAACAAAAAGTTTATAGAAAAGCACGATCTGTCGAAGTGCAGGCATTTTAATAAAGTTGTTTTCAAAAAGCTTTCCCACTTTTCGTATGAAGGGTTCTACGCCTGGATAAGATTCACATAATCCTAAATAACAGGCAGGCAATTAAGGGTCGCAAATCACTGAAGCAACTAGCTCACTTAAATTTGCTCCATGAATCAATAACTTTGTATTTTTATGGATTTTGCAAATACAAATGAAATGTGCTCTTCTGTCACCAACAAAAACACATTCCATAGGCCGCAATTTGGCAAACTTTGAAAAGCCAATTTTCAAGTTCGGAAATTTTTGTTTAAAGCTTGCATAAACTTTTTTCAGGTTTCCTAAAATGGAACGTTTTTGTATCAGTGTTTAAGAGCCATCATCTTGTTTAACAAACACGAAGTCTTTTGTCCCAGGTGATTGTCGACTCACGTCACATTCATAGTAAAAGTCTTTAACAATTTTATCTATGTCTTCTGATAAATTTTTACCTGGCCTATGGTTTTGGGATGATCCAATACCAGTTTTTGGACGCAATTCTATAGCTTTACGAGCTAAACTGTATGGCGCTCTAAACTCAGATGTTATTTTCCGAATTCCAGAACTCTTTGGTACCATAGTCATAAGTTGGACTATATAAGATCTATTTAGCTTTTATTTAATTGTTCTTTAATTTCGCTCGTTTAATATTCTATGTTTTTCTTAATAATATCAACTTAAATGTACTTAAACACCTTTTCCAATTGTACATTGAGAGTTGCCCTTATCTAAATCACTTTCTGAATTTGTGCAGTTTTGTTCGAACATCTCTACTCTTTGCAGTCTAGGAAATCCCTCAAATCTGTAGGACATTATTCAATTTAGAAAGATCTTTTTCCCTTTTGGCAGTTTCTTCGAACTGTTCAAAAAAGTCGTCATCAAATTGAGGTAAATCTTCAACCAATTCAAAATTAATTTCTTCAGGCGTGTCTTCAGCAGATTGAGGTGAAAGCTCTACTTCTTCACCAAATGAAGAATAACCGCTCTGATTTTTTAATTTCTAATCGACATGTGGTACAAATATATTTTTCTAAGCCAACAGAAAACGTTTCAGTAATTAATTGTAAAATTTGCCGACGTTTTTGTATATCGAATCTACTGTGTTTCCTCTTTGTAAAGGGATAAAAATAATTTATTCGCGACATTTTTGCTTCAATAATTACATAAATTAGTCTTAATCTTAACGATATTTCAGACTAAAAATGATAAAACGGTAATTTGACGTTAAAAGGAATTTAATTTGTCTCAAAAGCAATTGTTTTGCAGAAAAATGACCATTATGCGACTAACTTCACCTAATCTTGCAGTCAAATAATTATATTTGGTTAAAAAAGATATTCACTGAGAATATTTTTGTGTTTTTTATTAAATCGATTCACGTCAGCTTTTAATAAATTTGGAAGTCTCTGGAAGAGCTGTCATCAATTTTTTTTAAAATAAAGGTGCAATTATCATTTTTTCCCCCTTCTGGACGAAAAACTGAATTTAAAACTTTTTGGACATTTCTTTGGTCAAAATTAAAAAAAAGCTTTTTTAGTTTCTTTTAATATGAAGCGAATACTTTTATCTACAACACCTAGAAATTTTATCAAAATTCGTTCAATTGTTTCCAAAATATAGATTTTTCAGAAAAATGTGTTGCCGAAATTCAGCATCGTGTAACTCCTTTAATTGTTTAAATTTTCAAAAATCCTTTGAATGCTGATCTGATCGAATCTGAAATTTAAGATGCTGATATTGCTCATGTACTTTTCTGCATTGTTTCAAATATATACTTTTAGATATTAACAGCGATTTTCGTCAATATTCAATTTAAGCAGTATGATAAAGGTGATATTTCGGGTTTCAATCGTGTACAAAACTGCGAATTTTGCCGACGTTTCGTGAACATGGCAGTTCTCTTATTCAGGGCTGACCTGAAACTGAGGTATCAAGCTATTTTGTTCTTATGTATACTCTCTACGATGCCTGTGATTGGCCAGAGCGCCCAACCATGGAGGCACCTGATTGATGATGCACCTGATTGGCCAGTAAAGTCTTATTTTTAAAAAAATCCGGGAGGACGGAAAGCCAAATCGGATTGGTATTATAATCGTTGTCCCTATTGATATTATTAGGGTGCTTTAAGATTTCGATGGCTTCTATATGTTTTCTTGGAAAAATATTGTGTGTTTTTGCAATGACGGTCGTTTTATCAAATAAAATATTATGTCCTGTTTCGATATGATGTTCAGTTAGTGCTGATTGCTTGAAATGTTTTAGTCTGACTTTACTCTCATCTTGCTTTGTACGTTGACTTACCGCTCTCCTGATTTGTCCAATATAGACTTTGCCACAAGAACACGGGATTTTATATACACCTGGGTCACTAAGAAGTACTTTTTTGTCTTTATGATTGTTTAGAAGCTGTCCTATTTTCGCAAGGGGTTTAAATATGGTTTGACTGTTATGTTTGTTGAGAATTCTTTCTATTTGTTCTCTGACACCTTGGATTTATGGTAAGATGGTGATCGTTTTTCTCCCTCTTTCTTTATTAGGTTGTTTTGAATTGTTTCCTTGGATGTATTTTCTTATTGCTTTATCAATTTGTTTGATTGTGTTATCGTTCTGCATTAGGACCGATTGGTTTTGAGATGGTTGATGGTGAGAGGAGCCATGTAGTTATCTGTTTGTATGGGTGGGTTTTCTGTAAACTTTATGTCCTAATGTATTATCTGATTTTTTGTAAACTAGTACGTCCAAGAGAGGAAATTTTCCGTTTTGTTCAATTTCCATGGTGAATCGGATATTAGGATGTAAATGATTGATGAAATCGAAAAACTTATTTATTGCATTTAGTCCATGTCGTCAGGTAACAAAGGTGTCGTCTACTTAACGGAACAAAAATTCTGGTTTAAGCTTGGATTGATTGAAGGTTTTGGTTTCTAGATGTTCCATAAGGATGTTGGCTATTACAGGTGAAATTGGAGATCCCATTGCTGCTCCTGAGTTTTGTTCATAGAATTGATTGTTAAAAGAGGAGAAAGTATTATTGAGACAGTGTTCTATCAAAGGTATGAGTTTGGTGGGGAAGTGAATTGGATATTAAGATGTAATTAATTTATGAAATCGAAAAACTCATCAACTAATCAGGAAAGAAAGAGAGAGAAAAATGATCAGCGTCCTACCATACGTCCAAGATGTCACAGAACAAATAGGAAGAATTCTCAACAAACGCAACATCCAAACCATATTTAAACCACCTGCGAAAATAGGACAACTTCTAAACAATCCTAAAGACAAAAACGCACCTCTCAATGATCCAGGTATAAACAAAATCCCTTGTTTTTTGTGGTAAAGTCTATGTTGGAGAAACCGTTAGAGCGGTGAGCCAATGTATAAAGAAACATGAGAGTAAAGTCAGACTAAAACATTTCACGCAATAAGCATCGTCATCGCAAAAACACACCATATTTTTTCAAGTAAACATAGAGAAGCAATCGAAATCATATAGCACCCTGAGAACATCAATAGGGACAACGGATATAATACCAATCCGATTTGGCTTTCCGTCCTCCTGGATTTTTTAAAAATAAGACTTGATTGGCTAATCAGGTGCGTCCTGTCTCCATGGTAGGGCGCTCTGGTCAATCACAGGCATCGTAAAGAGTATACATAAGAATAACATAACCTGATATCTCAGTTTCAGGTCAGCCTTGAAGGAGTGAACTGCAATGTTCACGAAACGCCGGCAAAATTCGTACTTTTGTACACGATTGAAACCTGAAATATCTCATTAATCATAATAAATCATCATGAAAGTATTAAATCTATCATTCAATTTAAGCATACATAAACCTTTTTTTGTAAATCTATTTTTCAAAAATGTTATTAATTCGAGAAAGAACAAGCTTTCAATGAAAAAAACTTGAACTATTGACTTGTTCAAAAGATAGACGCACGAGGGCATTAAAGAGGCAGGAGTAGTCATTACCGGAGAGAAAAGAAACAGTAGTGATTAAGGGATAAGGTAGTTGTGACGGTTATATCCGGAATATCAGAATAGCAGCTAATCGCCCTTATAATCGGTGCTCTTGGAGGTGCTAAACTTGTAGTGGTTAATAGCCTAAGACGCATCCCTGTGTGTCAATAAGATGTTAAGCCACTTGCGGGCCAAATGCAGAAGGCTCTTGGGTCGCCCCTTATCCTCAGGGTGCACGAGAGTTTTGCCGGATCATCCTAATAAGTCCGTCATAGATTGTCACTACGAATTTCACGGTTGTAAGACGTGGTTGCGGCTAAAATTTTACAGCGATTTCGCTGGGAGCGGGTGCAGTTTTTCAGAATAGCACCCATTCCTGATCATTCCTGAACCTTTACCGCTACCCTGAAAAATTTATTATTTCAAAAAATGTATAATTATAATCATAGTTTATGATGTGCATTTATAATTAAACAGACATATTTTCATTGTCGTGTTTTTATAGTTGGAAAAAGTGCGCTCGCTATCAAAAAAAAGTTTCAATAAAATGTTCAGATATACGTTAGGCGAATGATTTTGTTGATAAACATTTTATTGTAGCTTGCGTCGTTTTCCCAAAAATTTATTTTAATTTCATTTTTTACGATTAAAATATAATCAATACATCCTACAAAAAGCTAATTTATGACAGATATTGCGACCCTGTTTTAGTAAACATGTTTTTTTCTGTTCATTTTTTCACACCTTGTGTCGTACTTTAATAATTTGTAAACTTTTAGGGGTATTTTATGCGATTAAAACAAAAATTACGCGTTCTTAAAAAAAATAATTAATTAATTTGTAGATATTTTTTGGATGAGAAACTTTTATCTGCTTATTTTTGTCATATTTCCAGTATTTTTTCGGAACATTTTATTTTTCTAATGTTACTTTTTACGATTCAAATGAAAATCACGCATTCTATCGGAAAATTGTTGGTAACAAATTTTTAGACCTTTTACGGATAAACAATTTTTGTCTTAATTTTTTTGAACATTTTCTTTCTTTTTATAGCTCTCATGGTTTTGCTGAAAAATGAATTTTTTGACTTTTGAAAAAACATTTTCCGATGGTAAAATATTAAACTGATACCTTTTCATTAGGATGAAAATGTCAAAAAATCATTACAATTGTCCTACCTACCTTAAACCAGTATTTCCCCATCTTTGATAAAAATTGCTAATACATACGCCAATTCTAACATTCTTAACCTGGAACCACGGACCGGACAAAAACTTTGCTTTCATTTCATTATCCAAAATTAAACAAAATAATGTTGACTCAATCACTAATATAATTTCAGATATTTGCTAATTTCATCCAAATATAGGAATAGCAGTTCAAAGTTTAGCGAAAACTTATTTTTTTCTATCAATAACGAAATGGTACGACACTTTAGGCCTGGAACCTGTAAAAGCGTTTCCCATAATCTTCTGAATCTGTAGCCGTTTAGAAAATTTGCTCGTAGCAGATGATAGTGATTTAAAGTGTGCAATTTAAACAGATGTATGCTAACGAGGATGTAAGTCTATTCTGAAGCGAAGAAGAAGACGACATCGAAAATACAGAAGTGGATGACGAAGACGACGATGATATGGTCGGATTAAGTGTGGATAACGCCTGCGTTGAGGAAAACGACGAGGCTATTCTCGCACTGAAGATGAACGGGCAAAATGCAGTGAATTTTTTGAAAATGTTCTAAAAATCTGTAATACACATTCCTAAGAAATACAAAAACATTATTGATCATATTTTTTAGACAAGTAGTTATGCCTTATCTCGATGTCGCTTTCGAATAGTTTCTCAAGGTCATCAATTATCCTCAAGGAGATATAAAAACCGCTGCACTAGATGTGGTTGCTGAGTTACCCTTTCATTTCCCCAAGAGTAACAATGCAGAGGACAAACTAGCATTTAAGAAAATCCTATTCGTTTTAGTGCTCAAAATTTCTGAGGCGATTAGATTGAGATCTGAACGAACAGTAGCTAAAAGGGCCTTGTATACTCTTGCATAAATATTGAAGGAACTCTGATGTTATTGTGGGCAAAGGGTGCAAGTATGTTAGTATGAACTGCATCGCTGTAGTTTTCGAAGGTGAACAACTATTTGAGTTTCTATTTTTTTACTAATGCAATTTTAGGTGTTTATCAGCCTAGGGAATTATCTGGGAATTTTTGTATTCCTGCAAATACCTGGAAATGTTAGAATTTTTTTGCAAAAGCATGCATAATTTTGGTTTTAATTGAAAAATTATCTGTTTTGTGAAAAATGAGCTTTTAATAGTTTTAAGTGAAATATTATCCTTTTTCTATAAAATTTAACTACTGCAGTTAAAGATTTATATTTTAATTAAAATTCAACACTTTCTTTGAAAATGTCACTTTTTTTCTTTTTTTTTTAAATTCAATTTTTAACTGAAAATTTAATTATTCAATTATTCGTTGACAATAATTGATCCTTTTTAGACGAAAAATTCATCTTTATTGTTGGAAAATAATGTTTTTTGTCAAAAATGCAAATATTCTTGTTAAAGATTCACTATTTTAGTTTAAAATTTATTTTCTTGGTTTAAAATTCAACTATTTTAGTTGAAGAATCACTCTTAATTTGAAAATTCATCTTTTTAGTTTAAAGTTTAAGTATTGCAGTTACACATTCTTGATTGCAGGTGCAAATTAATCACATTGGTTGAAAATTAATCTTTTTTCGTCAAAGATTCAATTATACCACACTTTCGCTTTCAGTTAAGTGGCGCGGGTTGCTGTTAATAGAAGCCTCTCAATTAATGGAGCGAGGCGGTTTTCATCTTCGAAAATGGGTAGCAAGTCATGAACCCTTATTGTCTGATTTTCCACAAGGAAAACATAAAAGAGGTTTCAATTTTTTTCTGGAGAGGACATTCTAATGAAGGTACTGGGTTTACACTGGGATTCACCCTTAGATAACTTCAAAACTAAAGCCAAAACTAAAGTTGCTCCAATTCTTCTCGTAAGTATTCCTTGATTAGAATTTTGCGGAGCTCAATTATTAGCAAACACAGTAAGTTTTGTTATAAATACTATGGGTTTTGAAAAAAATTCCCTTATACTGTTACGCCGATTCTACGGTTGTTCTTACTTGGCTTAGCAAGCATCCTTCTTCCTGGAGAACCTTCATTGCGAATCAAGTAGCACAAGTTCACAAACATCTTCCACAAGCTAAGTGGAGACAACCCGGCTAACTGCGCTTGTGTGGGGATCTTACCCAAAAAAGTGCTCAATCATGCATTTTGGTGGCAAGGTCCACCCTGGCTATCACGTGTCTCTGTGACTTGGCCTGATTCATGTCCTCCTCTGCCAAAGGGGATTGGCCTAGAATGAAAGACGATGTCTCGCTTATCTTGTTAATAAGAATTATTCAAATATGTCGGACTTGGCTGGTGAATTTTCATCATGGCCTAAACTAATCAGAGTTATGGCTTATTGTTTGCGTTTTATTAAGGTTCTGCGCAGGAAATCAGGAAAATCGCCCGAAGCTGAAGTGCATTTACATTCCCCTACTCTTTCTTCTTTTGGGAATAAACAGGCTTCTCTATTCTGGATACTTAACGTCCAAAGTAGATCCTTTAAAATCGAAATTTGTTTGTTAAAAAAGGGAGAATTGATTCCTTCAAACACATCTTTGAAAGCTTTATATCCGTTTTTGTATGTTTCAGCCGTTCTGCGTTTCGGAGGTCAGCTTCAGAAAGCTCATACAGGCTATGATAAAAAAAATTCTGCTATTCTAACTAATCATTAAGTTTTGGATCTAGTTTTTCGACATGCTCATTTAAGAGCTATGCACGGAGGGATTCAACTGACCCTTTACACACTTCGCCAAGGATTCTGGATAATCGGAGGCCGGCATCTGGTAAAGAATTTTATTTGTAACTGTATAATTTGTGTTCGTTAACGCGCGGCTATCGTTGAGCAATTGTTGGGTAGTTTACCTGATTTTAGAACTACAAATTGTAGAGCATTCACTCATACTGGAGTGGACTACGCTGGTCCGTTCCAAATACGCTTTTCGCCAGGTAGAGGTAACAAAAGTTATATGGGCTATGTAGCTCTTTTCGTCTGCTGTGTAACCAGAGGCATGCCCGCGTATATATACAGCGATAATGGCACCACTTTTCACGGTGCTGATCGGAAATTGAGAGACACTCTTTTTCAATTACGCCAGGATTCTAATCTACAAAATATTTTATCTGTTGAGGGAACTACTTGGCATGTATATTCTTTTGTTCTTTACTAAGTGACACTCTCATTCAGGTATTAATTACGTCCAGAATGTTATTTTTTAAGAAAGTAGATATTGTTGATGTTGACGGACTTTGTTTATAACTTCTACGCTGTTTTAGAATTTCGTGCTGCTCCAAAACCACGAGGCGGAAGGTATGTTAAGATAGTGAGTGAGCGCCGCTCTATATGCATATAAGTGTGAGTATTGGTTTGCGTGTGTAATAAATAGTATCGAAATCGTCAATACGCTGACTAAAGGCAAAGAGAGAACGTATTTTTTGAAATCGACGACTAAATTACCGACAATGTACACTTCAAATCTAGTGTCATTTGGGCTAATTAATATAAATCCTTAGTTTTTTTAATATCAATAATAGAATTGACTCTGTTAAACTGTTTTACAAAAGAACTACCAAGCACCTTGTTTCTTGTTCACCGAAATTCGCACTTTTACTCTCATCTTAACACCGTCAAATAGCCTAACAGCCTTGGACTTGTTTCGAGGGTATCGAACAGTAAACAGTGAGGTACGCTTGACTCGTTTCTAACTGGAATATATATTAATATATGTATGTATATGTTAGGGTGGGTCAAAAATAACCAATGTCAGAAATCGCAAACAGTACCATGCCTAAAAGTAGTGGATTGGGACCTCCGTGAAGTGTACTGAACGTGAAATCGAACGATTTAAATGTAGGTATCGCGCGATAGCAGAATAGGATTAGAAAAATTATTTTATGCAGAGATTAAAATTTTTTAAATTGTATTTCTTTTTTTACATTTTTGGGGTTGCCTAGAGTCTTCTCACTTTTTGCCAGATATTAAGATACTATTCTGCAAGAGATAATTGTGTTTAATATACCCGTAGTTTTAAATTTAATTTTTCGCGCCCATAAATACATCAAAATTTTTTTTTTGTCATTTGAGGAATTTCTTGGGATCAAAATGAACTCAACAAAATTCAAGATGTATAATGGATCAAAACTGGAAACACTAGAAATTTTTGAAATATTGGAATCTGTATTGAATGAAATTAGTTTTTTTTTCATCACTAGTCTCTTTCTGAGGTACATTCTATATGAGAAATTGTACTAAGTAAATGAAGATCTCCAATCTGAGTAATAATCATTTTTTTAATTGTATTGTTAGTAAAATAACATAGAAGCAGCCCGTGAGCCTAGTTCAACATTAAAATTCTGGCTATGAAAAAGATCGATATCAGTAATTACTTACTTTTCTTCTTTTTAACAAAATAATCTCAGATACAATCTTTCTTTGATTTAAAAGAAGGCATGTTTTGTTACGCATGTATCTTAGTCCTAATATAACCATCTTTTGCATTGTTTCATATGACCTTCGAGAAAGCTTCGCTTACAACTTTAACCATTCTTTCTACGGGTTGAGTATGACAAGGAAGTTTCCATATGTTCACTTCTGATCTCAAGCCATTTTGAACGATATCTTTGAGACTTTCTTCAGAAAGATGAGCAGTTGGAGGAGGTTCATTCATCAGACGACATTTTGTCCAGTCAATGATTTCCGTGTAGTCCCCTGCATAAAATAGTAGACTTGGGACTTTGAAGATTCTACCTTGTTTGTTAGAAGCTTTTTTTCTTGCTTTTAGGACTCTACAAACTGCTACCTCTCTGACATTTTTTTGTTCTTCGGCCAACATCGCAAGCAACTTGAGTACAAGAAGGATTGGCTTTGATGGTGAATCACTTCGATGCCTAAACTTTTATCACGTACTGCGTCAGAGTTAGCAAGTTTTTTGAAGGGATCCTTGTGGCACCGTTAAGTCGCAAAATTCTAGCACCAAACGTCACCCATCATGAATGACACAGGTTTCCAGGTTTTCTATTGGCTAAGCCCTCTGGACATTTACCAACTACAATAGCTTTGCATATCAGTAACAAATATTGATGATCCTTACTCAAAGTCTTGGGTTCAATCTCTGATAATTCTTTGAATTACCTGGATGAAAACGACAGGAAGCTGCTCACAAATAGATACCTGTTTGCCAATATGTAATAGATGCCGCAAAGGTAATTTATTCATGTGAAGCAGTCACACATCCACTGAACAGACCGTTCCAGATGCTTTTCTATTAAAACAATGATGCCAACATTATGTCCCGTATTTACAGCCGTACTATCGCATCCGAAGTCAGTTAAATCGGTTGTGGTAATCCCAAATCGATCAAAGTAATCGAATATTGCTGGAATAAATAAAAGAATTCTTAGAAAGAAGACTTCGAAACTGAACCAATAAAACATACCTTCTGTAATACTTCGCGCAGTACTGGAAGCAGGATTTATGTGCCCAATTTAATGTGCATTAGGCTCTTCCAAAAAAATACATGCTTTTCTGTTACGGAAGTTCTGTAAAATTTGCCATTTCGTTTGCTTTGTGTCAGAGTAACATATTTTTTCTCCATCAAAATATAATGATTTAAAATGCATCTTTCACGGCGGTAATTTTTTTGCAAGTCATTTTCTCTTACTTTAAGAGCTCTTTGAATTTTACATTTATCAACTTGACTCTCATTGGAATTGTGGGCTTGAATTGACAATCAACCTCTTCTACCTCTTATTCTTTCTCAAATTTATCATCAACTTCCTTAGCAGATATGGCAGAAGTTGTTGCAGTTTCACTTAAAACAACAAGTAAAGGCTTTTTTATATGTATCTTCTTTGGATTAATAAGCGGATTCATAGATGGTCTTGAATTAATTTCCAGAAAGTACAAGAATCAAATTTTGGACATCTGCAGTAACAAATATCAAAAAGGCGTGTGGCGGGTTGTTTGAAGAGTAACTTCTTTATACTAGACTTCAGTTTTACGGTGCTCTGAAATTTTCATAGTAATCCCTAATCTTCTTTTTGATACCAATATCAGAAACTATTGGCAAGGACGCACAAACCCAAATCATCTTTACAGCCCCACTAACAATGTCTACAATCTCTCTTAATTCGACAATTTTCTTATTTTTCTCTTAAGAACTTAAGAACATCTTTATATGTTGGAAGAGAATACGTACTTACTTCACTAGAGAATCCAAATATCGGTCACTTAAAACTTACCCTTGTTCTGTTTTTGGTTATATTTATCTTTTTGCTCATTTTGACTTTCATGAAAGTACTTCTGTCAAACTGGAAACATTGCCTATAGTTCAGTAGCATTTGTTTTTATACTGTTTTCACCTCCTATAAAGCTCAGCAAGGGAAATTCGATTTTCAAGATTTTTTAAATTAGTTTCACGGAAATATTTTACTTTCCCAATTTTAAAAATGAATTTAATATATAACGACAAACATCCTCTTCATACTGAAACCTCAGGAAACAGTTTATAAAAGACAACAATAAATAATTCCATTATTAGTAGATTTTAATGTTTCAAAAATTTGCAGTGATCCCAGTTTTGATCCCTATATAGCTTGAATTTTTTGTGAGTTCATTTTGATCCCAAAAACATGATTATCTCTTATGGAATAGTATCTTAAAATCTGGCAAAAAACGAGAAGACTCCAGGCAACCCCAAAAATGTAAAAAAATTGAAATTACAAAAAAAACCCATTGCACTACTGTTTGACATGGCATTGTTTGCGATTTCTGAAATTGGTTATTTTCGGCCCGCCCTAATATATGTAATATCGCAACCGTCCTCGCTTTACTCCCCTGAGAAACTGCGGATCCAGCAGTTCTAGGAAAGCCGAAAACGCGGTGACTGATATGGAGAGTTTGGTGTAATTTTTGAAAATTGGTCTTTTTCAGTCAAAAAGTCCAACTGTTTCTTTAAAAATTAATAGTTTGAACTTACAATTTAAATATTACTTTTTTTATTAAAAATTTATCTTTCGAAGGTGGGATCGCCAAAATTGATAAAAATAAAAATATTCTTCATCATTTACGGACCCGAAAGCCACAAAACCAAAAAATTTATGAACTAATTTTAGTTTAATTATAACTTTTTTAAACAGGAACTGCATGTTACAGAACTAAATACTATCTATTAGTGACAAATACAGGACAAGAACCATGCAAGAACTCCGCAAAAACTCCGCAAGAATCCAGTAGGAACTGAGGAACCGACCCGAAGGGTTGATTTATATATTGTTGTATTGATATTATGTACCACGCAGGGTTTAGACTGTTTAGAACCTTCTAGAAGTACTTGCGCAATTACAGATGTACATTAAATTGATTATTCTATATGAAAGTGACATAGAGAGTATTATCATTATATCACTATAAGCAGGGTACATGAAACTCCCCTCTTTAGACATTAGTTCGGCCTCGAAATTCTACAATTGTACCTCCGGAAAGCAGAACCGAACGAGCGCGTGGACTAGTACAGCCTAGTAGGAAAGGGAGGGGATAACGTCACAGAA
>JAAAKG020067347.1:0-41431 GCA_010014905.2 Druon quercuslanigerum
ACTACATCGTAGGAACAACCAAATCAGCCAGCTGAATTTTCGCCGCCACATTGCAACTGAGTACCTCGCATCATACGTTACATCCAGAATCCGCCCAGGACCAGTAGCGCCTATGACCTCACGAGTCAGCCTTGGTTTTAGATATGTCGGCGTTGGACACTATGCTACGAAGACACCAGATAACAAGTGAAAGAGATGCGCATTGGAAGTGTGCACATCGCAGACACGAGTGATGTGCCATAAATGCAAAGTCAGGCTTTGCGTCGACTGTTTCATGACATGTCAGGATTAACCAGCACGCAGTCATGTTTTGAATAAATTTTTATTGAGTTTTTGAGAGTCTAGTAACTTATTCAGCCTATCGAAACCCAGTACCGCTCAGCGCCCAGTGATGCTATACGGCATCACGATGAAACCTCAATTACTGAGCCCCCTGGTGATCCAGATTTTTTGAATCTATTATTCCCTAGCTACTGACAGTCAGAGTAAGCAAATCTGTAAGTTTCAAGCTTAAAATCAAACAAAAATAATTACGGGACATAATGGGTTAGTGGAAGATAATTAAAATAGTTTTCGAACTAGGAATGAAAAAAAAGTTATTAAAAGATCAATCTCATTTTAATTGTATTGACTGAATGCATCTCCAATCTTAGTTTAAACTAGGTTCCTAAGTTTATGAAATTGAGCTAGTATTGTATTGCTTTTTTCTTTTTTCGCAAGTCAGCGCTTGCCATCATGTTCCCTCAACAGATCTTTAATTTCAAAAATGATCTTCAAGATTTTAAGGACGTTTACAGGGAAAAATTTTTCAAATGTCGAGACAAGCTAATTAGTGAGAACGCCGATTTTATTATTTATACCTGTGCCTAGTAATATTTTTTCCTAATCATACGTCATTAAATGTTCACGAAATGTATGTTCATCAATATTTGAGATATTCCGTACCAATCTTTAGTTTGGTTTTTAATTTAAATCATAGGGAAATTTAAAGGCAATGTTAATCAAGTCATGGCTAGAGAGAAAGGGATTGCATGTTGATTGTAGGCTACAAACCTATGGATGTCATATACAATTATTAAGTCAATACGAGTACTAGAGTGACCAAGATGGTCGTTGGAATCATGAGGTACAATCAAAAGTCTCGAAGCTTACACCAAAGATTTTATTTATTCAGTATGATTAAAAGCAATATTTTTATTAGTGTTAAAATCTCTACTTAGGATAATTCTTTTTAAGTTAGGAATATATGAAAACAAATTCCGATTCAAGTTCTGTAAAAAAGGAGGCAGTGCGTGGTTTGTAAAATACTCCTACTAAAACACTTTCCTAAGTTGACTTGCCTTCAACAAAGAAAAATTCGTTTATGGGATAAGTAGCCACTGAACTCTCTCTAATCACAGTTCCACTTAGAATGAAAAATACTACACCAACCCTTCTTTCGTCTCTGTCTCTTTGAAGGGGTGACTATTTGTCAATTGCAGTGAGGCTACAAGATATATTTAGAGTTAACCAGGATTTCGAAACAGCTATTACATGGTGGAAAGCTGTACTGAAAAAATTTTTGTATTCAAGTAAACATGCCAAGAGAAACTGGGTTTTACATGGGAAATTCTCTAGGTATCCATTGATATATCGAGAGAAACATTTTGTACAAAACAATTCAAAAATAAGAAGCTCCCGAAGCATGCGTGATAAATATCTAAGACAATGGAAGATTATCATCACACCCCAAACTAAGTGATTACATTTGAAATTAGAAAATAAGTTAAGGATACAAGTGAGGAAGATAATTAAAGCATACTCAGCAAAGCGAAAACCATTGGCGGAGATCTCTCTCACTTCTTAACGAAAGTGGACATGATATGGTAAATCGATATCCGGATATCTAGAGAGCTTTGAATATTATGATGGTATCAGAACAATTGAAGTATCCTGGATTCCTAATCAAGCCTAATATTGATAAAAAGAGATATTTTGAGTTCCAATCGTGTAAAAAAAACTACGTATTTTGCCGACGTTTCGTGAACATTGCAGTTCACTTGTTCAGGGCTGACCTGAAACTGAGGTATCAGGTTATGTTAATCTTTTTTATCAAAGTAAATCATCGCAAAAGCATTAAATCTATAAGCCTAATAGTGCACAATAATTCTGAATATGCTCAATATCAATATTTAAAGATACTAGTTTAAATATAATTTCAAGTTTGCTGTCAGAAGATATATAATTTTCAATATTAATTATGTTGCTGTTAATTTACTACGCCAATTGCTTTTAGTGTACACGGTAATCTCTCGGGACACATATATTGACTGAATTATTTGGTTGGGGTTATATCGCATTCAATTTTATGTTTGCACATTAAATTCTAATAAATTTTCTGTGTGAGTGGATAGATCCAATTTTTATTCATACTTTTTATCATTTGTCTAGTTACACAAACGTGACTGGAAAAGCTTGATTTGGGTCAACTGGATCGTCGAAAGGCAAACTACGTTTTTTTTTTAGATTCATGAAAATATGATGGCCGTCGCTCATGCGGATCCTGATATATCGAGGCTGAGAATTAGACATTGGAAAAAGCCGTTGGTCAACCGGTCTGGCAATTCCATAAAGAATCCCATCTTCTACGGCACCAGTGTATTCTCCTTTTAGTTTGGTAAGGGTAGAATTTAAAGGGTTGAAGGAGCAATAAGCACCACTAAATTGATATATACGGTCTTCAGAATGTATTGGTGTTGGTTTTCTGAACCAACCTTGAAAAAGTGATTCTGTAAGAAGAAGTACAAATGGAGGAATAAATATATGCTTTTCTCGAATGCAGTTGGTGTTATTAAGAAATAATCTAGCGGAGTTCAAGTTGAAAAAAATAATTTAGCTTGATCTCGGCAGTTCAAACGTTTTTCGAATTAAACTTCGGTACGCTCGGACCGAATCGAAAAAAATCTAATCGAATTCGGCGAATCAAAAGTCTTCCGAGTTGGCAGTCAGCGAAAAAAACACAATTTTGGATTCTTTCGAATCACCATGCTTTGGTGAAAATGAAAAAAAAAATGATTTGCTTAACTTCAAAGTTATCTCTAGATAGCTCAGCAATCATGTAATATTTTTTCTTGCCCGTAGTCTAGATGAAAATAAGACTTAAGGGGGTGCGTACACATAGAAAGCAAAAAAAATTATTTTTTCGAGCATTTTTTTTGAAGATGGGTTTTATTTATGGTAGGCCTATATCCATTCATAACGGCTTCAGTATATATATTTTTTTAATTGATAAATGGAACATTTTTTTAATGAAAAAGAACAGAAATTCAAACGTCCGCCCTTTGGTGAAAAGTTTTGATCAAAATCACACGATAAGTGCAACTAATTGAAACATATATTATTGAAAGTGTATAATATAAGCCTGCATTAAGTAATGCCATCTTTAAAAAAATGACAAAAATTCGTTTGTTTTATTTCTTTTTAAGTATACGTGCCCCCTTAAAACTTAATTTTATAAATTTATAAGAAATATGTGTTAGATTTATCGATGAGTTGTTCTCGCAAGATTTCAAAAATTATGATCATGAAGCGAAATTTTCTACCTATTCAAAATACTTATGGAAAATCGAACTCCGCATAAAAAAACTGACCTTGTCCAAATTCGATTCGAAAGTCCTCCGAATAGACCAATTGAAATGTTTTTTCTTATAATTTTTAGTTTTACATGGCACTATCCATTTTTTTTAAATTGTTCATTAAACTTAAATATTTTTCTTTTAAACATTTTAACTTATATTATCACCTCAAAATTGATTCATTTAGGATTTCTTAGATTCTGTTTTTTTTAACGAGTATGTTTTAAAAGAAAAGGGGAGGGCTTGCCTAATTATTTAATCAGATTTTTTAATTTAATACAATAAAACCATCATATCTAATTTATTAGAACATACTTGCTAGCACAAAAAGTTATTATTTATTTACAGTCTTTTGAACAATATATTCAATAAATTTCTACGCTGCCCTTCATGTCAGAATTTTTAAATCTTAAAAAAATGTGCTGTCCAAATGGTTAGCGGTTTTTTCTTCTTCATCGAGAAGCCAGACATGATTTTTTGATTTTGTCATTAGAAAATAATAAAATTGGTAAAAATTATTATTAACTAATCTGGATTTCGCAAAAATAATTGAAATATTCTTAATCAGACAACTTGTTCACAGCTTGCAGAAAATATGACTCAGAGAAAAACTTTAGTGAACTTTAATTTCAGGATTATCATTCAAGAAATTTACATTAGATTAACTTCAAACGTAAAATCATACTTAACGTCCAATAATCAAGTTAAAGTGCAAAATTCCTGAAAATAAAAACAAGAGTCAAGCGATTAAATTTGTACAACCACCATATAATGTTTAAATTGTAACTTAAAAAAAAGATTAAAAGTTTGCCTAAAAAATAAAAGAAAAGTATTATTTTTTGCGATACAATATATAATAATAAAATTATAATCAAAAACAGTAAGGAAATAAGAAAGTAAAGGAATGGAAGTTGCTTGGATGCCTTCTAATTTTTCTTTCATCTTGTTTATTATTTATAAAGAAAGCAAATTCTTTTTTTTTTTAAGAAAATTTTTGTCTTTTTTTCAAATCACATCAAAAAAATTTAATGGTGGTTTCTCAAATTTGCTTGTTAGATTCTTGGTTATATTTTTTAGGAATTCTTTAACATTGTTGAAGATTATCGTTCAACCATTATGATACACAGCAATTCCCTTATAAGAATATTGGAAATTCTTCAGATGTATATATTTTTTCTCATTACACAAAACACTAGTAAAGTATTTTACCAAATTGTCGCTTATATAGTTAGCTTTGCGGTAAATATTAATTTAAATAAAATTTCTAAAAAAACATGTAAAAAACATATTTATTTTCTAAAAGAAATCCTGAACGATTCAAACAATACTGTGGATCTATTTCAAGTGTCAAAAAAGAAAACCAAATCTGATTTAAAAAAAAACATTTGAGAATGTATTGAATCTTTGCAGGCGGACGATACAAGATAAAATATAAAATAATTATTATTATCAGAGATTATTTGATAAAATATTTTATGAAAATTTACAACGGTCAAAGAAAGGAATAACAGTTTTGGTTCTGCTATGTCTGGAATTGTTTGCATATTAACTGTTTTTCCACTGACAAAATTTTGTTTTAATCGAACGCAATTTGTGTGTACATTTTATGCTTAAAATTTGTAAACAATTTTTCAAACATCTAAAAAAAATTAAAAGAGTATTTTTCCGCCTGCATAAATAAACTGTAGCAATACGGCCGCTGAAAAATGAAAAAAAGTTTTTTGCGAACCTCCCTAATCACTATACTGTGCGAATTGTTTTATTTTAATATCAGGACAGACCCAAGACTTTGAATTCTCACATAACTGAACTATTTGTTTTACGAAAAATAATAAAAATTACGCATTTTTCGGATCTGTTTTCTGCGAAAATGTACACATGAAGCTATGGTGTAATATTATATTTACCGATAGAATTTAGGAAAATCGCCACGCTGAACAGGATACCAAAAATCTTCATAATTCCTGAATACAGAAAACTGTCTTCTGATAAAGTTATTGAACGTTGAGTAATAAGTGTTCTAGAAACTGCGTTCTCAGAGTGAATTCATTTTTTCTTTCCAATTTGTACATAATGACTGCCTTTTTTTAATGAAGGTGAAAGAGATACTAGAGACTTATGTATAAATTTACAATGTAGAAAGTCTACGAAATGACTATTATAGCTTAGTGAAAAGATCGGTATAATAAGATAAAAGTTGATGGAAACATAATGAAACTAGCTTTGAATTTGATCTTGAGTGTTTCCACTTTGCTTATATTTTTAATTACAAATATACTGCTCATTTCACAAGCACTTCCGTCCCGTTAGCAAATTTATTTGCTTCTCCATTAAAAAAGCATGAGTGATTTTTCAGATATTAGAGACACCAAAGTTTATTTTTGTTAATCTAAAGATAGAAATTTTCAAAAAATACAAAACTGCCAAATAATATCACCAATCTTTTTAAATAAGAAATTTTTTTAAACATATATAACTTTTTATTTGGAACAGTCATTTCTTAAATTGAAAAAGGGAAGAGAAGAGTTCTGTTGCACCATAGCCCTTTTCCAGCTTTATGATTTTTTTCAAGAATTTTCAGAATTATTTTAATTGAAAATTTGAGACCAAAAAGTTTTTTACATTCATGCATCAACTTTCAATTATTATTAAACATCATTTATTATTATTTATAAAATATGCCAATATTGTAGTTTGATCAGTTGTTTTCGAAACAATACATCTTTAATATTCTTGCATACATTTTAAATTATGAGAATAAGAAAATTAATGATATAAAAATCAATTTTTCTTTCAATATAAATGACCATGACTGTCTTTATCTTTAATAAAATGCAATAAAACGTTAGGTCAATCGATTAAGCTTTGAGCCAACTAATCTTCACCGTTATGGCATTAATTTTGAATTATGTTAATGTAAAAAGTTTTACTATAAAAAGCGATTTTTTCGAATATTATTCATGTCCATAGTTTTCTTTCTCTTCGATATAATTTATGAATATTATAGATCAATCGATTTGCCTCTATACAAAAAATCTTTTCCATTCTCACGTCAACTTTAAATTACGAGAAATAATAGAAATGACCATAACTGCCTTATTCTTTAATAAAATCTATTAATTGTATAGGTCAATCAATTTACCTCGAAACAGTGAATCTTTTATATTCTTGCTTTAACATTCAAATATCTTAAGGAAAAATTTTCCATAAAAAATGGATTCTCAAAATATTATAAAATGCTAAAAAATGCAATAAATATTTTCAGAAATCCTTTTGTCAGTTTCAAGATATTAATGGTCAAAATAAGCCCTCCAAATTTCTTCCATTTATCTGCATCCGTTTTCAATTTATCGTGTTAACAAAAAAGGTGTTCCATGCACCCATCTACACACACATTCAGACAATTGCATAGAACATTGCATTAGGCATTTTAAAATTGAGAAATGTTTGAATGAATTATTTCATAGTTTTTCGCAAAATTTGAGATGACGAAGCTTCCTCTATGAAGAAGGAAAACAGTTTTTTTAGTAAAATCTTCAATGATTCATATTTAGGTTTCATATGCAATTAATTCGCATGGCTTAAAACATTTAAGAATGACTAAGAAAATGGAAATATTTAGTAACAAATTTAACGATTCAATGTTTAATTAAAAGCGACCCTTTTAAACCAAGAGTTTAACTATCTGGTTTTAAATTACTAGGTTTGAATATTCGTTTTCGTGTTTGAAACTCAACTATGTCGAATAGAAAATTCGTATTTTTATATTCAACATTCAACAGCTTGCTAGAAAATTAATATGTGGTGATTCACGCATTTTGTTCAGAATTTATCTTTTTAGTTTAAAGATTTAACTGTTTGTTCAAAACTTAATCTAATTGGCAAAAAGTTCATAATTTTTGGTAAAAAAAATCTTTTGGATTGAAGATTTGAGTATTTGGTAAAACAGTTTATGTTATGTTAAAAATTTGTACTTCTGGCACAATATCTTTATGCTTGAAAATTCAGCTATTTATATTTTCAGTAAAAAATGTATCATCTGCATTAAAAATTTATTCTTTTCTTTCAAAATGTCATTATTTAATTGAAAATTAAAACACTATTTAATACAGAATTTATATATTTTGTTGAGAAATTATCCTTTTTTGTAGGAATTCAAGTTATTTGGTATAAAATATGTTTTGCTATTGAAAATTCAATTACTTGGGAAAATATTTAACTGTTATTTAGTGAGGTGATCTTTTTTACAATAAAATTCTACATTTTGCAAAAAGATTGCTTTTCTTTTGTGACTTGAAAAAATTTTTTTGCCTTATGCATTTTTTTAGGATAAACTTTTGGCAATTTACAGCGCTAGAAAAAAATTATTTACAACATATTTGTTCCATTATATTACCTGTTAATTGTTGATTTATTTTTTATAATAATATTTATAAATAAAAAAGGTTAATGACCAGATTAATTTGTTTAAAAATAATCTTAGATGTAAGGTCAAATTTTTTAATATGGTGACATGTTCTCGTATGCCAAGCAATTATTTATAGATAATTCTAATAAAAAATAGTGCTTACAAAATCTACATTGGTATAAATAATCTTTATTCCATTGATCTAGTCATTTCATGATTGTGAAGAATTGTTATTTTGTTTAACTTTGATTAAGAAAAGCAGAAGCCAATTTAATGCAATGTCATCTCATTATTTTTTTATTGTTCTATTTTTCACGTTTTGTAAACTTATATTTAAAGGCCGTATCTCCTCTAATTAAATTTATTAAATGTCACTAGTAATTGCTTCAAGTTTATCAACTTTTATTTAAAAAGGAAATAAATGATCGTTTGCACAGGAAAAAATTTTGATGCTCGAGCTGATACTTATTGGAAGAAAGTCATTGCAAAAGATGCTCGTGTTGCTTAACTTTGTTTATACAAAAAGGAAGCAGTATTGACTTAGAAAATTTAATTCCTACTGGAATTAGTAAATTTTTACTAATGTTAAGTGGCTCACTTTACGCTAATTAAAACTATAAAGTTTTACTAGTAATTAGTTGAATTTCAAAAATTTTTATTTAGAGATAAAAACAGCTCAAATCTAAAATATGCTTCTTTAGATAATTAGTTTCATAATTATACAAAACAATACACACACAAAAAGAACAATAATCTTTTGAGAGTCCTTTGCAGAATCTCATAAGTCAATATCTTAGATTAAACCTTTCTTCGAACGTGATTGAGATGTAAAACGATTTCTCAATGAGAAGAAAGAGAGAACATTATTTTGGTCATCCGTTCCAAATAAAATATCAAACTTTTATTTAAAATAAATAAATGTATCAATATCCATATATTCAATAGACATATAATGTAAATTCATTATGTTTAATACAAAGTCCAAAGTGATAAAATTGTCTAACCTCTTAAAAAATTAGAGGCTAAACCGCCTGACAAAATTAAATGTTAAAAAGACGAAAACAGAAAGGAAGACTACATTGAGTTGTTGGTTATCATTGAAGAAGGTGTAAACAATTATCCCCCTTGTGGCTCATTAAGAAAAGACATGGTGTCGTGCGGAAATCTGTTATTTATTCAAAGCCTTTCAAACAATTAAATTATTATAAGTATACGCTTCCCTATAAGTCACAATTTTCAAATCATAAAAAAATGTTCTTATAAAATGATTTAATAAAAATTCGTCTTCTGGAAATAATAAAATTCCAGGATTATTTTTTATCTGTTAGGATATATAACATTTTCCTCATAAGAAAGTTAAAAAATTTTGAAATGAATATTTTTCTATTTATATGACAAAACACGTTTTACTATTCCGTGCGGTGCTATACAACGCTTATTTTTTAGAGGGCCTTGTAGGTTCATGAAATACTAATTTAGAATAAATTACTTTTAGCAATGCCAATCTTTCTTAATCGGACTTAATTTTGACGCAAATGATATGCTCGGAAGATCTAAACAATTTTTAATAATATAAAAAATTAGGAGATTCAATTATATATTTTTATTTTAACACCATAACAAACCCCAGAGTACAAATTCTTTAATGCAAGAGTACTTTCTTTAACACTATAATGATTAAAATTTTATTTCGCACCTACTCCTCTGGGTGAACATGTAGTACCATCACTTTATACCATGCAACCACAATGCTCATACAGTTATAATAGTAATTTACTTGCAGGTATGTTTGTTTAATTATTAAAATATAATTGTTTTGGATCTAATGTCTACAATTAAAAGAACACTTCAAGCTATGATGTAATGAAGAATAGAATGAAAAAATAGAAATTAAGAAACAATAGAAATAAAAAAAATAGAATTAAGAAAAAGCGCCAAGGTGATCCACATGATATCAAACCTATGATATCATGTGGAGATCTGAAGACAAAAAACTGTCTTCTGATGAAGTTACTTAATAGTGACTAATACATGTTTTAGAAACTGCGTTTTTAGAGTGGATTCATTTTTCTGACAAATTCGTACATAATAACTCTTCTTTCCTAAAATAAACGTGAATAGATACCACATATTTATGAATAAAACAATGTAGAAGACTTACAAAATTACTTTTATAGCTTAGTTGAAAGACTGGTATGGTAAGAAAAATAAATGAAAACATCTTTTGAAACATTCTTCAAGTACAATTTCGAATTATTCCTAATTTAATTTAATAATAATTAATGAAAACTGAAAACATTATATGCCCACCAATGACAGTCATTTAAACCTATTTGACATTAGTATCCTTTACGCTAATGTTTGAAAATCGAATTCTGAAGTTGGAATATGTACTTTGCAACCGGCTATAATGATTTGAATTTTCTTTCTGTAAATGTGAGAACTCTGTCGACTAGACTCTTAAGAACTGAGACTCTATCTTTGATTCCTATGTATGATTGAAATTGAAGTATCTGCCTGATCATATTTCTTAACAGTATGAATTCGTATAAATGTTGCTGTGATCTTACTTTATGCAGATAAATGTGTGAGGAATGCTTACAACTTTTTTTAATATAAATTTCAATAGAGAACTTTGGTCGTGGAATGTTATAAATTGAAGTGCCCTAGTAGGTGTCGATTTTTGCTTTAAGGGCACATGTCAAATACCATCAACATTAGAGTGGACAGAAAAAAAATTTTTATTGAATACCGCATTCTAATAGCGGGCAAAAGTTGCACTTTCCGAACAATTATAAGCATACACATGGTATTAAGAAAAAGATAAAAGGAAAAAGAAAAACCTGACTAAGAATGTTTATTCATGAACGATTTATCAAGCACCTTTAAAACTTTTGTTTTACACTATAAATTTTTATGCAGAACTTTTCAACATTTTACATCCTTATTTCACTTGTGCAGTATTTCGCTGACTTTATAGTGAACCAGGAACGACCACGTCGAGGTAACTGCATTTTTGATTTCTTCGCTAGCACCACTCATCCATCTAACCTCACTGAAAACCTCTGTGAAATATTTAAATTGTTTTTTGTTTTAAAGTTTTAAATTTTGTCTTCCTGAACCTTAAAACGACCTAATGTGATTCTCTCTTGAATGACTTTCACAAACATTTTCAGGAGCCGTCGTCACGAGTTTGTCTGCGTATTCCACTGCCTGATTGTGGCAACGAAAGTGCACGAAATCCTATTCAAGAATCTGTTTAGAATCTTTATTTCCAGAAGGCCTTCCCTTGAGATCATTTATTGACAGATTATGAAACAGTGAAGGCAATCTGATTTCATAATTTGTCGAGTCAATATTATTGCCGTTTTCTTTAGCTTTAAAGCTAAGCTTAGAAATCTTGAAGGTGCGCAATACATTTGCATAATTCTGTGTGGCAAAAATAATTTTTTACGTGCATATGGTCTTACCTAAAATATATAATCCGTTACCATGCTTAGGAGCACGTTCTGTTGGGAAGCGAATAAACCACTCCGCGTAATTTTATCATTAAACACTTTCAAGTAGATACATGGTATGTACCTGGATTTTTGGGTGGTCTCGAAAAGATGACTTGCAGTGTCTTTGATTAAGTTATAGAGTTTTCTGCGGAAGCACATCCAAGCATATACCCTGAGTATGGTTTCCACAATTATTTTAAGCTCAGAGGATGGTTTTGATATCACGATATTCTGACCTTTACTCAATATTTTCTAAACTTGATCAGTAATTGTAGCTAATTCTGAATCTTTTGCTCAACAAGTCAATAGCCTTAATAGACCCAGGAAAGGATTTGAGACCAGATGTCACTCTATCCTCATCATGGAAAAAATTTGCAATGAAGGTTCATCAAAATAAATTAGACAATTGATCCATTGAATTTTGGGAACAACTATGCCTTTCCATCCAGTATTAGCATCAATGCCATCTGATCTAACAATAACAAGTTTCCTCCACCCTCCGTTAATTCCGTTTTTTTCTAAATCGATTAAGCATTTACAAATATCTTATGAGCTTTGAGATTTTGAAGACACATTACCTAAATACTGAGATCAAGATTCTTCAACAAGAGAAATATCCTCCTTCGTAAAAATTTGGCAATAAAACTTCTTGTTGTCTTAAAATCAGTAAGAGTTTTATTTACCCTTTCGGCAATCATAGCACAGATCTAGAGGTGATAATTTCTTACGTGCTGCTACTATCAGATCATTTTGGACTCTGTTGCATTCTCTTCTGATTATATTTTTTCTACAATTAGAGAACGTTTAAGGATATTTGCATTTTTGAATGAAGGTGACAAGATAAGTACCGTAGCACGAGAGCTGACACAAAATCTTCGAGATACGAGAGAAGTTTCTTTAAGAATAATCCTGGATTGATTGGAAGAGCTTATTTTTTATTTTTTTGAAGGAATATATTCTTCTTCTTGGTAAATAATTCCTAAGTCAGATTGGGATGAATATTTTTTCACCTCTCATAGAGAGGAATAACATGAAGCCTTAATATTATCATCAAGATAATATTTACTTATTTGCTTTACAAGTCTAAGATTGTCATACTCACTTCTACTTAAGCAATTATTCTCAATCTTGGACGCCTTTGATCAAAACGAAACGCTTATTCTAGTATGGTTACCTTCTTATCCATTGGGTATTTTTAATTTTTAACTTTTGTTTGCAGTTGAACTACTCAAGGATGTCAAATAGTTGGGACAAATGCTTTTATATAAACTGTCTCTACTATCTTAACCATATTATCGGCAATCACTAAAAAGGGGGTTTCTTATGCCCTCTGGAATCTGTTACTAGTTTGAACCTTTTCTGTTGACAGCATAAGATTACACAAACAATATTTCAAACTCAAATCAATTGGATAAATAAATCAATGTGTGAGCGAGCACACCAAAAAACAAATGAACATCAATACATCAGTCGAGTGCAGCAGAAGCAAAACAAAAGTCAAATACAGCAGGCAGCTTCTTCTGCTAGATAACATTTTTATGTGAAATTCAGGAATAAGTGTGGAGTTCTTGTACACTTAACGTTCTACACAAGTAAAATCCAGAAAACTGTAACCATAAGTACTAATATAAATTAAAATGAAAGTATTAAAGGCGTTTTCCAAAACGTTCGTGCTTAGAAATTTTTAGGTAGTGTTCTCTTTTCCCTTAATTCTCTTTTCATGCCATTTTTACAAACAAACAAAAAATTAGTATAATGTATTCGCGTTACGGCACTAATTAACAAGCTAAATTCTGTAGGGCCTATTTGTGTTGGAAAAACATAACTTTTGCCCCCAATTAGAGGCCGCTACTTGGAAAAAAGGTTTTTGCATAAAACTCTAATCAATATAGCAAAAATAAAAAGTTAATTTAAAACGTACTTTTAAATCATTTGCTTTCACAGTACTTTACTCACTAGATCGGAAATTATACCTCAAGGATAGATTTTTATAAGAGAACCAAAGATTTATTTATAAAATTTATTCTAAAAAAGGATGTATTTATTGTCTCATCAAAACCTTATTAATTAAAAAAATTCTAATTCTTTTACACGGATATCATAAACTATAGTTCCAAAGATATCCATCAAAAACCAAAGGGGAACTGTAAAAGTCACCCTACCCCCCTTCAATATTTTTTTCGGACATAAATCACATTAAAACTAGAGAAATTCGTGTACTTTTTTAGTACTAAACTGCAGTAGAAATAGAAAATATTACAGAGCTGAAATGTTAGAGTCAAAAAGCGAAAGAGGTTATGTCCTATGTTATTTTATGTTTTCGCATAAAATTGTACATAAACTTCTGTACAAGTTCTCCGTGCCAATTTTTATTTCACATTTTTATAAAATATAATTTCATAAATTTGAAAGAACAATTCTCTAGATTTATCGATTAGTTGTTTACTACATTTTCTATGTGTTCAAAATATTTTTGGAAAATTGAAATCCGAATAAAATAACTGAGCGTGGCAAAACTAAACTCAAAAGACCTACTAACGGCCTAATTAAAATGTTCTTTATCATATAATTTAAAAAAAAATCATTAAATTGAAAAAATTTCCTTGAGAGGCTTTGGACTTTGTTCTGACCTCAAAATGTATTCCTAAGGATTGTGAATCTTTCTTTGACGAATGTCTGTGAAAAGAAAGCTGGAGGGCTTCCACAATCATTCACTCTACTTTTAAAATTTAATAGAAGAAGGCGATAAGTTACACTTTATTTATACTTTACAATTCTAAGTTTCTTATTCATATGCTTACAATAATCAAAAACTTGACAGAACCTGAATATTTGGTGTAGGACCAGGGGTAATTACTTTTCCATGCTGTCTTATACGAGATACATTTTTTCGTTGAAAATTCTTTTTTTCACTTTAAAAACTCATCGATATGAATGGGAATTAAACCACTATATGGAATTTTTTTTGTGAAAGATAGAACAACATTGTAAGTTGTAATATTTTAAAACGTAAATATAACTAATGTATTTTTATTTAAACTTTAGGTACTTCGTTGTAAATTCTGTGTGGTGGTTTTAATTCTGATAAAAAAGTTTCAATAGGCTATGAGACGCTTTTCTGTAGCCGCGCGTCATCTATTTTAATTATTTTTTAAAGTTTTGACAAGAAATGTAAAAATTTTATGAACTCGCAAATAGCATATCATTAAAAAAACATTATTTTAAGGATTGCACAAAATTCTGGGCCCTTTCATAAAAATGGGGAGGGGGGCAAATATGACAGAGGTTAGAAGAAACATTGCAACTTTTGCATACACAAAATATATTACCTTCTCAGCATCTGAAAGACTAAAACTATAAAACAGCAATTATTATGATTAGTTTGTCGACTAGTGTTGTCAGAGGTCACTGAGATAAGTTTTGTTAAAAATATCAAAAGCAGTATTACTATTTCATTATTTACTACAAAAAAATTAGCAAAATATATTGAACATCTCTGAGCCAAAATTCAAATTCTTTCATCAATCTCGCCTGCAATAGCCTTCATCTTTATGAAACACACAGGACCTAAAATCTTAAAGCAATCTAAGCTTAAACAGGAATTTTGATTCCGTTGCGTCGACGACGCTTTCGTCGTCTGGCGACATGGACTAGATGAACTAAATAAGTTGTTCGATTTCATTAATCAATTACATCTTAATATCTAGTTCAAGATGAAAATGTTACAAAACAGAAAATTTTCTTTCTTACACGTACTAGTTCACAAAAGATCTGACAAGATATTAATACATGACGTTAACAAAAACTTCCCCTCCCCCCCTAAAAGCAGATACTTACAATCCTTCTATCACGAAAACCCATTTTAAAAAAATCGGTCATCAACTCCCTTGTATACAGAGCTTCCTCCATAACAAATAAAGATAACTTACAAAAGCAATTATAAGAAGTGAAACAAATCACAATGCAGAATGATTGCACAAACAAGCATATTAAGAAAACAATAAAAAAATTCACTCAAAAAATAAATCAACACATCATACTAAAGAAAGAGAGAGAAACACGATCTCCATCCTGACGTACATCTAAGGTATCAAAAAACAAATACGAAGAATTCGCAACAAACAGAATATGCAAACCATATGTAAACCACCTGCGACAACATCTCAACAACCGTAAAGACAAAAATGCTGAGCATCATATAGAAACAGGGTGTAAATTTTTATTTGAGAAAACAACCGCCATCGCTAAAAAACAAAATATTTTCCCAAGAAGACATAGAGAAGTAATTTAAAACTTAAAACACCCTGACAATATCAAAAGGAACAACGGATATAATACTAATCCGATTTGGCTTTTCGTCCTCCCGAAATTAAAAAAAGAACTTGCGTAGCCAATCAGGTTTGACCAGTCCCACAGTGTGGTGCTGTGGCTAATCACAGGCATCTTAGAGACTATACACGAAAACAGCATAACCTGATACCTTAGTGTTACGTTAGCCTTGAACAAGTGACTACAATAAGTGTTTACGAAACATCGACAAGAAAATTCGTAGTTTGGTATACGATTGGAACTTGAAATATCTCTATTTATCATAATAAATCATCATGAAAGCTAGAAATCGTTTATCAAAACAAAATCTTCTCAAAGAATGCGAAGTTTTTCTCGCTAATTTAATAAAGACTGCCATTTCCTAGAGAAAATCATTCAGACCTTTCATTTGACAATAAAAAATTATCCAAGACAACCTGTACCAACAGAATTCCGAAGACTGTTGCAAAATCTATACTAACCATTTGTTATGCTTCATAAAATTTCTTGATTTATTGTTCATAATAATCACTATAAAACAATTCCCATACTATATTTATATTAAATTTTGTATTAATATTTGACACAACATAAAATATTTTACTTTCGTGTCATGTTCTCGTGTGACGAGGTATTATTTATTTATAGTCTTTCAAATAATATATTTAGTATCGAATCTACCCTTCCTTAATTAATTGCACTTTTCTATTAAGAAATTTGCAGCTGGAAATAATTTGAAAATAGAAAACAGAATTATGTTGCAAAGTGGCGCGTAAAGACACTATGTCTATATAAATAATGTATTCTCCGTTGATCCTTGTCATTTAGAAATTATGAAAAAGTGTTATGTTTGACTTTGTTTAAACCTTTTACTCTTTTAATAAAGTTAAGAATGTTACATAATCGCATAATTTTATATTATTTTTCTGTTTTTAATAATATAATATATAATATATATAATATATATAATCATATAATATAATAATGTAATTCCATCTATAATTTTGCTTTTAATTACTTAAATTTTATTAACTTTTATCTAAGGAGGCAATAAATGATCATTTGCGCAAAAAAGCTGATGTTGGAGCTGATTATTCTTATAGGAAAATTATTACAGAACATTCTCGTGTCAGCTTCAGTTTGTTAAAACAATCAGAACGTAATATTTTGTCAAGAAAAACAGAATAGATTACGTTAAACATGGAGTTTTTAATGTGGCCCTTATATTATTTGGATATTGTTTAAAGTAATACATCATCGTGTCGTTTGACTAAATTTTTCTGTATTGTTTTTCATGTTTATGACTTTTTGTAAATTATCGTATACATTCTTAAACAATTTTTTTTATCAAGCAATTAGTTTTCCACTGCTGAAATAATAAATTTCTTTTTTATGCGAATTAGTAGTTTTCTTCTAATTTTTGGTAGCTCACTTTTTGCTAATGGAAACTGTACAGTTTCACTGATAATTATTCAAATTTTACCCATTTCGATTCAGAGAGAAGCCCGGCTTACATGTTAAAATATACTCTGACATAAAATAATTTTTTTCCTTTTACGACATTTTCTCGTTCAGCAAACTATTATTTACTCACAGTCTTTCAATCAATGTATTTGTTCATACGTTTACGCTTCTCCGCGAGAAGCGTAAAAAGGTGCTTTTAAAATGATTACAGTTTTTCCTTCTGCGTAGAAAAGCTGAAATAATTTGATAGAAATGTTCTTTGGAAAATAATAAAATTGCTTGAAAAATGAAAAAGAAAGTTTAAAGGATTTTGTGAAAATAAATAGTATAATCGTAATCAGAATGAACGTTTATCTTTGTATAAAATGTATCTCAAGGACCTATTTGTACATAATGACATATTGTTGACGACCTGACATAAACTCAATCATCCCATTTTCTGAACAATTTTTTAAAAATGTAAAAAAAATATAGAAGCTTTTTTCACCAAGGGAAACAAACTGTAGCATTACGGCAACTGCATAAATAATGTTTATATCTATGTTTTACGCAAAACTGATTAAAATTATACATGTGTCAGATCTATTCTCCTCAATTTAAAGTACACTTAAAGCTATGATGTAATAATATATTTACCGATAGAATTAAGGAAAATCGCCACTGTGAGAAACAGGATACTAAAACTCTTCATATTTTCCGAATACTGAAAACCGTCTTTAGATGAAGTTCTTGAATAGTGACTAATAAATATTCTAGAAACTGCGTTCTAAGAGTGAAGGACATATTTCTCACAAACTCTTACATAATAAATCTTATTTCTTGAAGTGAGAGCGAAAAGATACTACAGATTTATGTCTGAATTTACAATATTGAAGGCCTACAAAATTAGCTTCATACCTTAGTAAAAAGATCAATATAAAAATTTTTAACTATTCATATTCACAGTTCCATTAAATTAATAATAGCTGAGGACGTTATATGCCACCCTATGACTGTCATTTAAATCTTTTCGAGATTAATAACTTTCATATTAGTGGCTAAAAATCCATTTCTGAATTTGTAATCTGTACTTTGGAACCGGCTAATTAAACATATATATTTTATACATTAGTTTAGAATTTTAGTAGCTAGTATTAAATTTTTATTTTTTAGATTAAGTAATCTTTTTTTATACACTTTTATTGAAGTCAAATGGGTAACAATCATATCTCTGTCAAATATACTGTTAATAACGGAGACGTTTGATTCAGAATTAAATTATCTCCCTGACCATGCTTTTTGACAGTATCAATTCGTGACAATACTATCGTCATCGTTATGCAGAGAAATGTCTAGGAAATTTATGAAACTTTGTTTTTCTTATTTCAATAGTGAACATTAGTTGAGGATAGTAAGAATTGAAGTGCGTCAGTGAAATCTCAATTTTGCCTTCAAGAACAGATGTCAATATATCATTAACATGGAAAAATAGAAAATCATGTTGAAAGGAAATTTTAGAATAATTTCTTTTCCTAGTTCTTTCGTAATTAGATCAGAAATTATATCCTTAATAAAGGGATCCCATTAGAGCACCAAAGATTTGCTTATAATATTCGTTCTTCAAGTATGTGATATGCATTGTCTCAGGAAAACTTTATTAATTTTACGAATGGTTCAACTTGAATATTTGTGAATTCTTTGATTTTAAATAAATTTAGTTTCATGTTTATGAAAAGAAGGTCATTTAGAATTATGGTAAATTAATATTTAAGAACGAGAGGGACTATTTTGTGATTATTAGGAATTTCTAAACCTTTCAGTTTTGAAATGAGGGCCTAACTGTTCTTGGTGTTGGAATGTGTTTTTGCGATAATTTTTTTCATTGCTTAAAAACAAATTTAGAAATGTAATAAATAGGTAATCCATATAAAGAAAGTGACAGGACTAAGAGGAATATTTTTTTTGTGAATATTAAAAAGTTTTTAGAGAGACGCTAATATAACAGTAAAGGAATTTTGCTGTATTCAGAATTTATAAGTGCAAGCTGCCAAAGATTACTAATAAGTTAATTCACAACATTTTGTATCTTTAGAGCTTGATTTTTATATAATTAAATTCAAGTGTTATTGCCTAAGAGAAGAACCATATGTTTTTTTGTATATTCAGTTTTTTTTTTAAACTGCAAAAGTATTACCTTTGTCTGACCTGGTTACGAATGTATCATGTTGAAAGTTCTATGGTTTTGGTTGCCAGTCATTTGTCATTTGTATTAAGAAATTTATGAAGATTAAAAGAAATTTTAGATCTGCTCTCTGTTTTTTTAATGAAGAATTGAATTAATGTTATCTTCTGTGTATGAAAGAGTTTTTTTTAACACTAGAGCCTCTTTTTTATAAGAAATACACAATTCTTCTCCTATGCTTAAAAGGTAACCCATATCATAAGGTACATCTGTGCCAATGAGGCTGATAATCGATTTTCTGTTGGGTTCATTCCTGGAGTAAGAATTATAATATTTTGTTAGAAGCGATTTAAAATCATCTACAGATATTTCTATAATTTTTGTTGTTCACAAAATTGTAGATTTATTTATTTTGAAAATCAACAAAAGTTTTGATGAATTTTTAAAGCGCATTGTAGATCACCGGCAACCTAAGCATGTTTTTATCTTCGGAATTTGTTATAAAGGTACAAACCCTATTTTAGGCCAATGGAACAATAATTTTTATGAAGTTTCTTCAAAAGATTCCTTCGAAATTTGTCTAAGTTGAAATTACCAACTGACCTTAATGCTGAAAGCATTTTTTAAGTGTGGTAACGAAAGACCCCGCATGCAATTTATGATATTGTAAGATACGTGTGAGCTTTAAGTGTTTCAAATGTTCATTATTATCAAGATTAAAGAGTTTAAATTCAATATGCCCAACCTCTCTTCTAGATTTTATAATTTTACGATTGACATTGGTGATTCCATTTTTTTCAATTACATATAATTTCAAAATACACACAAATTTTGAGAAAATTTCCTTCACATATTTGATCAGTATAAATAATTTGAGGCACCTCAAAAGAAAGCGGGTTTGGTTGCTTTAGCTGAGGAAAAGTTTCCTTTTATCTAATTTAAGTCGAAACATCTCAAATATATACTTGTTCGTACCTATTTCATATCAAGTAAAAAGATAATGTTTTGTTACAAGTTTTACTCATTTTATATGCATCCTAAAATTTTTACTGATTTCTTCCTCTTACTTTTTCCACCAACCATCTTATTAGCCCATACTAACGAATTTAACCAGACTCCTAATAATTTTTTTAACTTATTTTATTAACATTTCATGTTATAAAGCTAAAGATTGTAATAAAAATTAATAATCAACTATTAAACTGATAGATAAAAAACATTAATACATTAATGTATACATTAATGGTTTACCAGTTCTTACGCACCTGACCAAACCTTGACTAATTGTGATCGATTGTCAACAATTTGTGGGAGCGAAGTAGGAAGGTCGAAATTAATAAGTCACTCGTCTTGATTTAATTAAGTTTATTTAAATAATTCGTGACTAGAATCCTGCATTAGACTGCGTATTAACATTGCCGAATTTCCTTATGGGATTGCTTTAAAGCATTCCAGCAGGGAAAAACTGCTTGGTGCAAAAAAACCCGGAAGGAGTCTTACAAATTTATATTCTACTAAATTTTAATACAGATGTTCCAGATAATTGCGATTCTCTATTCTCGTCATTTAAAACAATGTTAGAAACACTAGTTAGAGTCTTGCAAGAAAAAAAACCCAAATTAGAACTGTAAAAGTCACGCCACCCCCTGTAGGTAGCCCGACCCTTTTTAGAATATGTGAAGATGCTGATTTCATATTTCCACTTTCATGGACTGAATTCCAAAATAATATGACGAAGAACCTTTTAAGATATTTTTTTCAAACTCAGTTGTTGATTCGCAGTGAAACCTAAGAATAACACAAGGTCGAGTTTTACACAACAAGAGTATCAATAGTTTTAACAAATGTTTCAACAATAGTTTTTGGCACTTTTTATTGACGTTTTAATCAGTTGCGGCTCAAAAAAGATTCAAATAGTAAACATTTCCTGAGCTTTCTCAACACAAAATTTCACAAAACAAAAAACAAAGAAAGGCAGGATTGTGCAAACACACAACTGAGTTTAATCATAAGTTTAATTTTAATAACCAAATGTTAAAATGTTTTACCTCCAATGTCATTATCATAGAAGAAGCATATTAGAAATGTTCCATATTGTTAAAAATGAAGAAACCTTGAATTATAGATCAGACACTAAAAATTTAAATATAATTTACCATGACATTATCGTAAAATATTGTCAACTTTCATACATTTTAAAATCCTAATAACTTTCATCAAAACTAAACTAACTGATAACTTACATAAATTTCATCTAGTCATATTCTTAGTTGCTAATTTCTATTTTTGAATCGGACCATGAATATTTAGTCTGGGCAAACTTTTATTAATGATCTTCATTTTAACTTAAAAAAACATGGTTTCTAAGCTTATGAAATTGAATTTTTGTATTCCTTTTCAACGTTAACTTAAAATGAAAATAAAAAACAAGAGTTCTACTATATCTAAATTTTTATATGCTTATTGTGTATGTATCTGATCCCTTTTTTCATAATACGTTTTTTTAATGTAATAATTGCTGATTAATTGAAGTGTTATTAATTATTACAGAAAATTGATGTAACTTTACACATACATCAACAAAATATGTTCTACATTAGACTTTTTATCATGCCTGTTTCCAAATTTATGAAAATTGTTCACATAACCTCGTTTATACAATGGAAGTTTTTAAACCTTTGGCTTCTAAACTTTCTAAAAACAACCGAGAAGCTGCACATGGTATGTTTTTCTTTCCCTTCTTGTATTATCAATCGAATGCTATGATGTTACTTTAAACGTACCCATTTTCTTTTTTTTTCAAGTCTCAAAGAAGCCATACCTTATTGCGAAATGCCTCAAATTTCTCTCCTTTGAGAATTCATTATTTAACTTTTAAATTACTTGACCTAAGGCCAAAACAAAAACACTTTGTTCTTCCCCCAAAAATCATTTAATTATGTTGCAGTTAATTTAATGCGCCGGTTGCCTATCATGCGCACAGTAATCGCTCGGAACATACAATTATATATTTAATGAATCAATCAGTCGAAATTCTGTCCCAACCCATTTCACCTTCTCGCATTAAATTTTAATAAAACTTTTCTGTCAGAAGACAGTTCCCATTTTTATCTGAATTTTTGGTCAGTCATGTCGTTACTCAAAGACGACTGGAAAAGCATGACTTGGGTCAATTGGATGACCAAAATGAAACCCATCGTATTCCTCTAGAGTTATGTTAATATGATGGCCATCGCTCATGCGTATTGTGATCAATCGAGGCTTAGAATTAAATAATGCATAAAGCCGTTGGTTATCAGGTCTTACTACTCCATGAAGAATCCCATTTCGTACGGCACCAATATATTCTCCGTGTAGCTTGGTAAGAGTATTGTTATCAAAGAAGCAATAAACACCACTAAATCGATAAATATGCTCTTCAGGGCGTATTTCTATTGGCTTTTTTCCCCAGGCCTGCGAACTTAATTCTGTAAGAAAAAGTATAAATGGATGAATATAGACGTGTGCGTTGTTTGATTCTGTTCGGTTTTCTGAAGAAGCGAAGATGCTGAATTCAACGTGAAAAACATTTAATGTGAACTAGGATGTTCAAAAGCATTTTGATTTGTGTTGCGTTGTGCTCAGTTTAAATAATAATCATGCAATATTTAATCTCGATTTAAGAATTAATCTTATAAATTTATGCGAAGTATTTTCTAGATCCATCGATGAGTTGTGTGCACAAGATTTCACAAATTATGATCATGAGGTAAAATTTTAAATTTATTCAAAATAGTTTCGGAAAAACGAAATGATGTTGATTTTTTTTAAAATAATTTGTTTAACTCAACAATTTTCCTCAAAAGATTTTGGATTAAAGCTCTTACCACAAAATTGATTTATTCAGGTTTTCTTAGTTGCAAGGAGGAGGACTCATAGTAGAGTGAAAGGATGGGCGCATCCAACAAATTTTTTTGAGTGATTTGGATTTTTTTAGCGAATGTAGGTTAAAAGGAAGCGAATGGCTTTCCACTTTATTTATACTTTTCAATTATAATCTTCGCATTTATAAGTGTGTGGAAAATTCATCTACTTTATAAAATCCTAGTTCTTATTGCTTGAATATTTAACAATTCAGAAAAAATTTAACTTTTTGGTAGAGAATGCAACTGCTACGTCAAAAATCCCCTTCTCTAAGTTTTAATTTTTTTACAATGAGGATTCAAATATTCCATTTTTGATTAAAAAGTAATGTTTTTTAAATGTTAAGAATTTCTTTTCTCAATTACGGATTGTAAAAAATTTATATTTTAGGAGAAAATGATCTAGACCTTTTATATGTCGATAAAAATCCTTCAAAACAACAGGCGCCAACAGTTTTTGTTAAACTGATACACATAATTGATTTGTTAATTTTAGCATTAATTTGTGACATAAGATTAAACTTTTTAGTTTCGTAGCATGTTTTTATATGACGAGATATTATTTATTTATAGTCTTTTTATGAATATATTTAACAATAAATTCACGCTTCCTTAAATAATTCCATTTTTCTGTGGAAAACTATAAAGATTCAAAACTGTAAAAAATATTAAGATGCGATAACAGAATTCCGTTTAAAAGTAGCGCAAAAAGATGCCGAATTTTGTGTAAATAATTTTTTGTTTATTGATCCTCGTTATTTCAAGATTCTAAAAAGATTGTATGTTGCCTTTCTTTGCTTAAGCTATCACAAGAAAAAAATTTCAGATTGGAGATTGGCTATACATGCGACGTTTACTAATTTACGAATAAAACCTTTTTACAAATACAAATTTGTCTTTGAAGGCTCAATATTCCCTAATAAATAAAATTTATGCCTTATAAATAGCACAAGGAAAAAAACTGATGCTCGAGCTGATGCTTATTCAAGACAAATCATTGAGAAAACTTCGCATGTTGCTTAACTTTGTAAAATAATCAGAAAAAAATATTTGGTAATAAAAACAATTATTGTAAGCATTTGTTAACATTTGTTTTACCAAGCAATTCGTTTTTCACTAATAAGCTGCGAAATTTCTTTTCTACTCGAATTACTAACTTTCTAGTAATTTTTAGTATCTCAATTTTCGCTAATCAATACTGCAAAGTTTTACTAGTAATTGGTTATATTATAAGAATATTTTTGCAGGGCGAAAAAAGATTTAAAAACCAAAATGAGTTTCCTTAGACACTTCATATATTTTTTCAAAATTCTACGTTTCTCTGCAAGTGACAATTTTCGAATCATCTAGAAATGTGCTCTTAAAATGATCAGCGGTTTTTCCTTGTGCAGAGAGGGTACCAATTATTTTATAAGATTTTGTCTTCAGTAGATAATACAATTGTTTTAACACATTAAAAAGAAGTGGCAAGGATTTCGTAAAAATAATTAAGATATTCGTAATAAGAGGCCTATTTTTGTGTTTGTGCAAAAGGTATCTCGAGGGCTTCTTTGTGAAAACATAAGTGTTGGTGGCAACTCGGTTAGACATTTAAAAGGATTTAGAGAGGAGAACGTTATGTAACTTTAACTCTAGGATTATTGTCCATCCAAGAGGATATATGACATTTTAGTAATGAGAAGTGTAATATCTCAGATGTATCTTTTTTTATTATACGCAATGTCAGCTGTCACCGTTCTATAATATGTTATACAATGTTTATTTTGCAGAAGGCGTTGCAGGATCATGCATTTTTCAAAAACGAAAAAAAAGCAGAAGAGTATTTTTTCACCTACAAAAAAATTTATGGAGGCGGTAGCTGAAAAATAAAAAAAGTTTTTTGCGAACTATCCCAATGACTATGATGTAATATTTACCGATGTAATGTAGGAAGATTGCCCCCTTAAGCAACAGGATACAGAAAATCTTCATATTCTTTGAATACAGAAAAGTTTCTTCTGATAAGGTTTATTAAAGAGTGTCTAATAAATGATCTGGAAACTGCGTTGTTAGAGTGTAGGTTTTTTTTACGTTCAATTTTTAAATGATAAATGTTGTTTTGCCGAAGTGAAGGTGAAGAGATAACACAGATTTATGTTTAAATTTACAACGCAGAAGACCTACAAAATGACTTTTATAGCTCAGTGGAAAGATCTGTATAATAAGATAAAATTTTATTAAAACATCTTTAAAAATATTTTTTTCAATAAGTTCTCAAATGATTCATATTTATATTTAATATAAATTAATTTAATTTGAGAACACCATACCCCAATCAATTGAAGTCATTTAAATCTTTTGGACATTAATAACTTTATATTAAAGTCTAAAAATCCAATTCTAAATTTAGAATCTGCACTTTGGAACCTGTTAATCAAACAAATATATATAATGCACCAATTTAAGTAAACTCAATTTCTAGTAATTGGAAAAAATATAAATGATCTTGCCCTAATAGGTCATGATATATCCTCTACCAAAGTTAACAAATTTTTACGCATTTCTAAGCACAACTTACTCCTATTCAGTTTTTCCGAAATAGCCTGGTTCTGAATAAGTTAAAATAATTGACAAAAAATTAGTAGGAAAATATTTAAAATGTACACAGTAGAGGAGTTCAAAATTTCTTTAAAAGTAAGTTTTTTTTCTTATTTTCTAAACTTAAAGTTTTAGCATCAGAAAATTCAAAGTGATGGTCGGGAGTGCGTGATTAAAATACTAAAGCAGTACGCCTAGAATTTTTCTTTGCAATAATTTTTCTATTTTTTGAGTCTATATTTGTAATAACGTTCGGTTTGTCCAGTACAGACACAACCACAATCTCATGGGATGATACAGAATATAGATGATGTAGGTGTTGAGCTAATTTTGAAATTTTTTTTTATTTTTAGTAAAATAATAAAAATTTTAAGTTTCTGCGCTTTAAATTTATTTATCTGCTTGATCATGTTTCTTGATGGTATTAATTCGTAATGATGCTATTTTAATGTGCCGATTTGGTCTTCAAGGAGACATGTCAATATATCATAAACATAGCGAAAATAGAAATTCTATTTAATAGTTAGTTTTGAAATCATTTCCTTTTCAAGTCGTTCTATTCCGTCTGAACAAAAAAATATTAATTGAAGCGTCCGCGATACAATCCTGTTAACTCAAATTGTTTTACAAATAGAATTTTTTGTAATTTCTGGAAAATTTCTTATGTGCTGTTAGTATATTGCTAACAAAACGGCAAAATTCATTTTACTTGTTTCTAAATCTATTATCAAAAATCGTCTTTTGAAATCAAGTTCACTTGAAATGTTGGTAAATAAATATTTCACGCCAAGAGAGACTATTTTGTTATTATTGGGTATAAGAATATTTTTTATGTTTGAAATGATTACCTAAGTATTCTTGGCGTTAGAAGTTATTTTTTTGATAATTTTTGTAAATATTTACTAAAAAGTTTGCAAATTTTATTTATAGCTCTGCAATAAAGGAAGTGGCAGGTCTTAAAGGAACATTTTTGTGATTTTTAGTTTCTGTGTCAGAATTTATAAATGCAATTTGTAAAAGAAATGCTAATAAGTTTATTGAGTTTACTTTGTATATTTTGAGCTAAATATTTATTTAAATTAATATAAGTGTTATTATCAAAATTAAGAGCTTTACATTATTCATCTTTTAAAAATTCTTTCGCCTTGGTTCTGATTATTGCAAATTCTGATTTAATATTATTATTGTAATTTTTGTTTAAATTTTTTTAAGATTACAGAAATATTTTGGATCCACGATCTGCTCTTCTTTTATAAGAAATTAAATTAATCTTATCCTTCATGTAAGCAAGACTTTGTGCAACAGTAGAGCCTTTATTTTTCGGTAAAATAAAAAATTTCTCTTTTTCGTTTAAAAAGCAATCCATATCATAAGAAATATGCGTGTCAGAGAAGCTAATAAACCATTTTTATTTAGGTTTTTTTCTGATAAGGAGAGGGGAAGGGGGGTCTATCGAAGTCTTTTAACACCCTTTTAATTTGTGTAATGTTGAAATTTACGATTGTGATTTGATATTTTGGTTTTTTTTGGCTGTAGAGAATATTTCTTTTTGCTGTTTTGTCTAATATTTTTGACATATTTTATATGCATCTGAACATTTTCTCTGACTTCTCTATCTTCCTTTTTACACCGAACTATCTCATTAACTTATACTAACGAATTTGACCAGACTCATCACTGTAAACCACAGAAATAAATTTTATCTGAAAATTTAACAAAAATGCTGCAGCACGTTTAGCATCGGTGGAATGTTATCTCCCTTCAAGATGATAATTGTGCCTTCCTTGATTTGATGTTCACCGTTGCTCCACTTGTGTCGAATGTTCAACTCATTCAGGTATTCCTTATTCCACCTTCTTCAGAAATCTTATGAGCCACCTGGCTGATACTGGTGGTGACGTGGAACTAAGATTCAACTGCGGTAAGCTCGTTAGGGAATCGCTTATCAAAAAGTGACCAGGAGTCAGAGCAACAATATCATTTGGATCAAAAGAAAATATGTGTCAGAGAACGCGAGTTTAAGATTGCTTCGACTTCAATAGCGAATGTATTAAACTCTTTAAAAGTAAACAAATCATTGGTTACAACACATTTTAAATTATGCTTAAGATTCTTTACTGTGGATTCACATAAACTTCCATTCAATTCCCTGATCTCTAAGGAAATGATTGACTTGCTTATTGTGTACCTTAGATTGCATGAGATTTTGAATTTCCTTTTATTTATTGTTTGCACCTACGAAATTGGTAACATTAACAGAATATATGATGCTGGGCCTGCCACGTCTTGATACGAGTCGACGAAAAGCAGCTAAGAAACCTTCAGTGGTCATGTCGCTAACCACTCAAGATGTACCGCTTTCACAACGAGGCAAATGAATACTGCGACGTAAATCTTGACTCGTGATTTATTATAGTATTTTTTTCTTGATGCAAAATGCGCGGGCTTTTGTTATTCTTATACTCGGAAAATTTCCTTTTTTATATTCAGCTGTCAATGGATTAGCACGAAAACAATTGATGCATCTGCATATGACCCTTCGTACTTGATTGCGTCCATCGAGGGGCCAAAATCGTCGACGCAAAGCATACTGTGTTGTTTGTATCCCGGCGTGTTTGCTGCGTATATGTTCATATTCGATAATGAGTTTCTTAAAATGATTTGAGCGAGGTAAAAGCAAAGGATGCTGTTGCCAATAGGAAATTTTTGAGTTCTGTCGTCGACCTTCTACTCTGATAACACCATCTCGGTCAAGGAAGCGATCAAGTGGTGTGAGATTGCTCTTCTTGTCAACCCTTTTCCCATTTTTTGGATTGTGCATTTCGTGGCTAAAGGCTGCCATTTGGGTTGCGCGGATTATTTTCGAAAAAGTCTGCGTTTGGAAGAATCGATAAACAGAATTCTTCTTCAAGCCAAAAAAGTTTCTAAGGGATGTGGCGAGGTGTTGATTCAAAAATATACAATAGTCGAATCGGTCAAAAAAAAATCTTATTTGGTAAAACACTTATGCAGGGGTTTACTGTTTCATACAATCTAGCAAGTAACTGTGCACCGCATAATTCTAGCCGTGGAATTGACATAAACTCAGGGGTCTTGAGAGGGGCTACCCTAGATTTTGCGTAAATTAATCAACTTTCAGAAAGCCCTTGCGTGTTTGTTGACCTTATATAGATAGAAGCTCCATATCCTCTCTCACTGGTATAGCAAAATCCAATGCAATTGGATATCTACTGCTTTCTCTGTGAGTACTTTCCGATCAAACTTGAAATTTTTAACGAGAGCCAGTTCCGAACGAAACTCAATCCAAATCCTGTATATGTTTTCAGGTCCCATTTCATCCCATTCTAATTTTAATTCCCAGAGTTTTTGCATAAGTATTTTTGCAAATAAAGTGATTGGTTCCATTAAACCTAGCGGATCAAAAACCTTAGCAATCTAAGAGAGTATAGTTTGTTTGCTAGCCTTGGAATTCGTTGATGGATGACTCACGAAATAAATAATTTTATCATGCACTGAACTCCATGTAATTCTTAGGGTTTTCAGTGTTTTATCGTCACTGAATTGAACATTTTTGTTAATAATCCTTTTTGGGATTCCTTCTAGAAGACGCATGTTGTTTAATGCTTACTGTCGTATGTTCAAGCAACCGAGATATAGAAGCTCAGTTACACTATCACGGGATTTGGATTCCTTCTTGGACTGTTTTGGCACCCGTAATGAGATTGCAAGGTAGGGGGATAACCTAATTCGAAAGTGACTGTATTCAACTCAAAGGCTTGAAGGTTGATTCCGTCACCTATCCACAGGATTCTTTGGAATTTCCTATTTTCTTCCCGAATTTCAAATTGTCGATACATTTCTTCTATATAGCCTGCCAATACATACTGGTGAAACCTAAATCGAAGAAGGTGTAAGGAGATATCGTCTTGGAGTGTGGGTCCTACCATGAGTGTGTCGTTCAATGAAAGACCAGTCTCTGACTTTTCTGATGCGTCGAAAACCACTCTTAACTTTGTTGTCAAGCTTCCCTCCTTAAAAGCAGCATGATGTGATAATTAGAACCTAAATTCTGGTTCATCCCATACTAGCGACATGTGTCCGAGATCCAGATATTCTTCTAAAATTTTAGAATAATTTCTTTGGAAATCAGTATGTTTTTTGAATTTACGTTCCAGCACATTAAGTCCTTTTAAGTCACTCGTTCGTGATTCCCCCAAAGCCTTGAAATTATTGCGGAAGGGAAGTGCGATTAAATACCGACCTGCAGAATTTCACCTTCTGTGTGTTTGAAAATGCTCCTCTCATGCGATTGCCTCGGCAGAAAGGTGAATTTTTTCAAATCCTTCTTCTAGTTCCCAGAATTTTGCGATTTCGGACCGCAGTCCTGAAAAATGACATTTGGCTGTGCGTGAAGCCACAGAGGATGAAGGGACAAGGCTACCACCTATAACTAATCCTAACTGAGTTTTTGAATGATAAAATCACACGACCCTGCAGAGACAAATCGATTTGTCCTACACACAACGTGGACAATGATGGTCTCTTTGTTCTAAAGTCTGTTTGTCTTGAACCGGTAATCGCAAAAGTAAACTTAAGTGTTTAGGTATAATTAGACGTTTATCTGCATAAGTTTTTTCCAGTAGGTCCCAAGCAGGAGTATAATTATCGTCTGTAATTGAAAATACCGAAATTTTACGCGCCGCGTCGCCGAGTAAAGCCGATTTCAAATATTGCAATTTCTCATCGTTACTCAAGTCAGTTTGATTGGGTATGAGGAATGTAAACGAGTCTTTAAATGCTAGCCATTGTTTATACAACATCGGTCATACTGATCGCTAAAGGTCGGAAGTATAGCCTGTAGCAATTTGACCTTACTTTCTGTTTGACTAATGTTTTCCATTGATTCTGTATTTGAATTTTCTACCTCCGCCTTTCGCGCCGCGAGTAGGAGTTGTTCAGCCTCTGATATAACCTCTAGATAATCATCTTGAAATGTGTATCGTTCAAGAACGAGATCAATATGAGCGGAATCCCTATCCAATATTACTATTTTATCTTGAATGTCATCGAATTTCGCAAAATTAGTATTTGCTGTTTGCATATATGTAGGCTTAATTTTATACCGTATGGTGCTCCTTCGCGGTATTTGACGAGAAAATGTTTTAAATGTAACATTTGACCGTTGATTGTTTCTTTCTTTTTATTCAAAATCTGAAGACGTTCGATTGCCATTTTTACGATTATATTAAAAATAAAATAGCGAGTAGTTTAATTTTGGAACGAGCTCACCTTTTTTTTAATTATTTTGATGTTGAAAATGCATTCTCTCAGAATGTTCAGTAAAATCTGACTGTCTTACCTCAAAATCTGTTAACTTGGAGGATTCAGCGTATCAGGCTTGATTGGACCATATTCCTTCACATTGTAGCGTTCATGATGAATTCCCTTATAGTGCACTTGTTTCCTAATAAGGAGTCAATCCGTGCTTTATCAACAAACTTCTTTATTCAAAGACTTTTATTCGTCTACACTATTCAATCGTTGAGTTACAAGTGAAGTGCCAAATTTCTGACCGCCTCTTCACCTGCTCTCCCCGTCCCTTGCATTGAAAGGTGAGAGAGCAGGTGAAAGGTTCCCGATTACCTATACCTTTTTTTCCCTATCGAACGAAGGTCGAATAGGAATGGACATGGGTTCTGTTTTGATGAATGTTCATCATATAAACGGCGATAATAAACACAACACGTATTTAAATAATATTTCGTTAAAAAAAAAATAATGCAAAGGAAAAGTGGATCAATCGATGATCCAGAATGCTTGTATTCAAAATTATTATCGAATTATGATACTAGTAAATGAAAAGCTTTAACAGTTTGATTATTGCTTGATTGGCTTAGCACTTTTTACGTCTCCGACAGAATCCTAATTAACTTTGTTCGAATACAAACAATTTGAAAAAGTGAAGTAGGCAGGTCGACACTTATAAGTAACTAGAATTAATTTGATCAAATTTATTTAGATAATTCGCAAATAGACTCCTGCATTTGCCTGCACATCCGCATTACCTAATTTTCTTATGGACTTGCTTCAGAATAACCCGGTCAGGAAAAAATACTCGGTACAAAAAAAACTCTGGGAGGAGTCTTACAAAATCTTTTAGATAATTGCGATTCGAAATCCTCTTTCTTTTACATTGAAATTGTAAACAATAGTTTGAACAGTACTGGACAAAAATCCTAAGGAAGACTGTTTAGGTAACACTACCCCCCATCGAATAGACCGGTCCTTTTCGGAATACTGGTTTCACAATTTCACTTTCATGGACCTAATTCCGAATGCGCAGAACCTCTTACAATAATACTTGTTAAATGTAAGATATTTCATTTTAGATTGTCATACCTTCACTTTTATTTTTAGTTTGTGAAAGAACTGATTTAAATTTTAAACTTATGTGAAAATCTACTCTGGTAGGAGCATCATACGCAGCTATTTTGGCAAACAAAACACAATAGAAGTTTAGAAAAACATTGGAACTTTCATTCAGAAGTTATATGCCTCCATAAAAATGGAAGAAGAAATTTTCTAACTAAGAAAATTATAATTTGCTTTATATTTAGAAATATTGTCTTGTTCATGTAAAATACGTAATTATAAATTAAATACTCAACACAAATCTTTGCTTGTTACAATTTTGATTGTTCTTTTTGCAGAAATTTAATTTCTAAAACAAAATACAAATTTTTACAAAAAATTTGGATAAGTTATAGAGAGACTTAAAAGATCTGAAAAGACTCACAATTTTAAAAGATTTAAAATCAAAATAATTCATCTTATTTTTAAGAAGCATTCAGTTCATAACAAAAATGCAATGATTTCATTTTAATATTTCTAGCCTAAAATTGCTAAAAATTATTTGCTGCTCAGTTTTTATTACTTCAAAATAAAAAAATGTTCGTTTTAGAATTAGAATTTTTAAATTTCATTGGCCGTGAAACATATTTGCGCACCGAGAAAAACCTGGAAAATACAGGGAACACCCACTCTATTAGATTGTATTAAAATTATTGTATTTTTTTTAATTTTGGTTCGAGCTATATTTCGAACTTTATCCTTTTTTTTGGCCTCCACAAATCTTAAAAAAATAACTTTAAGGCGAAGAAAGAGTTTCGATGTTTTAAAAATTATATTATTAAATAATTTTTATTTATTTTATTTCTCAGCAATTATTTTGAATCTGTTGCAGTGCAAACGGTTCAATATGTTCTTCATGGACAGCCCCAAGGTTGCATTAATTTTCTCTTAGCCATTCGATGCTGCCTTTATCTTAAAAAAATTTGTTGAATTAATAATAAATTATAATATATTATACTACTTAAAAAAATTGGGTTTACCATCGTACTTATTATTTTATATTCAAATTTTACATATCTAAACTGCGATTTAAACTTCTGAGAAATTAGAGTCATAAGTTGGATGGTTTGGATTGATATTTCTTCATCTATCAAAAAAATATTTTCCCCCATTTTTTAAAAATTTTCACAATTTTCAAAAGTATACAAATTTTCTAATTTTCACTCTTGTAAATTGACTAGAGGTACGATGTAAAATAACAAAGAATTTTTTTATAGTGTATACTAATGTTGCTTTTTAGATTAAATTCTTTTTTGAGAATGTTGTTAGGATTATGAATTAATTTTTTTGTTTTTAAGTTCTTTTAATCTATTTTCTATATGTTTATTAATAATATGGATAGTTCTTATTATGAAATCAACTTATTTTAAATTTAATGAATTTTTAGAAGAAATTGTTTGACTGGAATAATGTTCAAATTTTATGTACTAATATTCTGAAAAGAAAGAATTTATGGAAATGCTTCATACTAAAGAACAAAAAGAGTTAACTATTCATTTAAAAACTAATTTGCATAAATTGAGCAATAGTTATACTTATATGATTAATTATATTTAACTGTGAGGTTTCATAAATCTTGACTTTATTTTGCTTTTTTTTTATTTCTAATTTGTTGATGATAGTTTGTAGCGAATTTGCAATTTAATTCTCATGTGATTCCCATGTATCGAAGGAAGAGCATCGTTGTTTCGTTGCTGTTCTACCTGCTCAAATTTTTCTTACAAAAATAAAAAAGACGAAAGAAATAAAAAAACGGAAGGAAGGAGATATGTTTGGTTATTTTCTCATTTTACTTTCCTTTTTTTTTCTTTCTTCCCAAAATTTTTTTTTTTTAGATATTTTGCTTTTTATAAAGAAAATTTAAAAAAAATTAAAATCGGAAGATTTCATATTGGTGGAATCTAGAAAAAATTATAAAATAAAAAATTTTTCTCTTCAGAACGCAAAGTCTAAATCTACAAAACAGCAATTATTTGAATAAAAGACTTATGTATGTTCTAAGAGGTCCTCGAGAGACCATGTATTTAAAAGGTAAAAAGAATTCTTGCAATTTAATTATTAATATCAAAGAAATTATAAAGCTATTTTTAACATCTTTGAACCAAAATTAAAATTTTTTCTCTCGAGAATTTTTTTCTAAGGATAAACCGTTGAAATTTACAATGTTAAAAATTTTAAAAATTTGACACATTTGGACAATTGTGCCCCAGAATGTATTTGCTTGAAAGAATTTAAATTTGGTACATTGTCCAGCCTGTGCTAAAAGCTTTCTTAAATTGTTGCAAATTCTATAAATAGCATTATTCACATTGTTTATAAATTATTAAATATCTTGATTTATTTTTATTAATCCTAAGTTTTTATAGTAGATGATATTCCAATACGATTTTTACACCTAATTTAGCGCTCTTATGTGTACAAAGTTCCATATCCTATACAAATAAAAAAATAATAATTAAATAAAGATGCTAAATATTATAAAATATGTACCAAATTTCATAATGTCCTCATTTCACTCAACTTTTATCAATCTGTCGTAAAATAATATTCCTTTTGTGCACTTTAAAATTTGCTTTGCTGATGAATTATGAGTCCTTTCTTCCTTTAATTTTTTGTATTAAAATCTTTAAAAATAGAACGAAGATTTATGTCAAAGTTAGTCATTATCAATATCAAATAGATATTTAACTATATAAACCAGCAACAGTTTGTTTAAAAATGAACGAAATGCTACAATAAAGAAAATCATAATAATAAATCAACATCGGATGAAAAGTACACCTGGAGACAACCGGTATAAAGACGGGAGAAAAACATTACACCCGGAGAGTTCCCGTATTGCGTATTTCCCGCGTCTTATAGTTTTGTTTTTAATTTCCCAGTTAGTAAGCATATAATTTTCAAAGTGTTTTGAATTTTGCTTAAGAATACGTAATATGACACTTATTATTATTATATTTATCATATTTGAATTTTCTATCATTTTATTTCAAAATTACGACTTTGAATGCGCTATTCTAAAACAATTAAACCCATTAAGTCCTGACTGGAAAAAATCGACAACACCTATTTCCGACGTAGAATTGTCTGATATTTCTATTTCTGCAGTTATAATTTCTAAAAAATGCATATTCAAAAAGATATATTTATTTCTAACAAAAAACACGAATTGTCGAATAACAAAATTTTAAATATGTAATTTTAGGAACAAAATCGTCCGTAGATTTTTTTTCTTTGTGCATTAAAAGTGTCCATGCGCTCTAGCCTTCAAAATTTAGTGGTTGATTTTTCCAAATTAAATATGGCGGCATCCAATATGGCGGCTTACATTCAAATCTTTTTTATTTTTACGGCACTTTTTCCTGCAATAAGAATTTTTGTTTAATTGTAATAAAAATAAGTGCAAGATGGTATTGTGGGTCACTGATTGTGAATCTGCTATTATGTATTCAAAATTCAAGATGGCGGATCCAATATAGCTCCCAAAAATTTCAAAAAATTGATCAATTTTTATGTAAATTCGTATAGGTATGTTTTTTGGGTCGCTGATTACGAATCTGCCATCAGATTTTCAAAACTCAAGATTGCGGATCTAATATAACTGCCAAAAATTTCGGAAATGTTTCAATTTTTATTTAAAAAATTATGGAGATTTCTAAGCAGCTTAAAAATTTATGTCAACGCCAAGCAATAAAAAGGATAAAATAAGTAAGTTGCATGAAACTTTAACAATAGAATCAAAACAAAAATGTTTAAATTTTAAAAAATTTGGTTCAGGACGCAGAAATCTGTAAGATGTGCGATAAGTGTCATGATTTGCGTCATAAATAAGTTAGAATCTAATACTAAGTTTTTGGATTATTGATTATAAAAGGTTTTATTATAAAAAAATTAATAAAAATAAATTTCTTTTTAAATTTTAAACAATTAAAAAACAAAGAACAGTCCTTCATTATTGCGTTCACCTCCTCGTTGTGAAAGCCGGGCAACGACACATAATATATGCCTTGTAAGAAACGCGACCCATAACCTCCCCATTCATAATTTCATGAAAATTGAACAATTTTTTTAAATATTTGGCATCCATATTGGATCCACCATCTTGAATTTTGAACATCTGATAACAAAATCGTAATCATCGATCTGTAAAACCCTCTTATACAAATTTTCATGAAAGTTGAACCAGTTTTTGACATTTTTGGCGGCCATATTGGATCCGCCATCTTGAACTTAAAAAAGCTGATATCATATTCGTAATCAGCAATTTAACAAACCCTCGATGAAATTTTTGATGAAAATTGAACAACTTTTGAAATTTTTTAAAGCCATATTGGATCCGCCATCTTGAATTTTGAAAATCTGATGGGAGATTCGTAATCCGCGACCCAAAAAAACCCACCTATACGATTTCACATAAAAATTGAACAATTTTTTGAAATTTTCGGCAGCCATATTGGATCCGCCATCTTACATTTCGAAAACGTGATAGCAGATTCACAATCAGCGACCCAAAAAACCATCTTGCACTTATTTTTATTAAAATTGAACAAAAATTGTTATTGCAGGAAAAAGTACAGTGAAAATAAAAAAAATTGAATTTAAGCCGCCATATTGGATACCGTCATGTTTAATTTAAAAAAAACCAGCTACAAAATTTTAAAGGCTAGAGTGCATAGACACTTTTAATTCAACAAAAAAATCTACGGACGATTTCGTTCCTAAAATTACATATTGAAAATTTTTTTTATTCGACAATTTGTGTTTTTTGTTAAATAAACAAATATATCTTTTTAAATAGGCATTTTTTTAAATTCTAACTACAGAAATAGAAAGATCGGACAATTTTACGTCGGAAATGGGTATTTTCGATTTTTTCTATGACCGATTTCATAGTTAATAGAGCCGTTGAAAAAATCTCTAAAATGTGTTCAGTCAGGACTTAATGGGTTATCTGAGGCATTGAAAATAAAGTTTTTTCCTAAATTAATTTTTCAATTTGTTCTCAGAGGTTTTAAATTAAAAATTTTACAATATTTTAGTTCGAAATTCAAATAATTATTAAAAATGACAAGACCATTTCGTTATTAAATATTCTAAAATTTCATATTAAAACCCCTGATAATCCGTTTTGAACTTAAAATTTTATATGTAAATATAAAGCAATTTCGAAATTCAAAGCTTGAAAATTTAAAATTAAAAAAAAATGGAATTATACTGCAGAAATCTAATTGTTTATTATTTATATAAATTTTTAATGTAATATCTTAAAAGTTCTCGACTTTTAGTTGGAGATTTTAATATTTTATTAAAAAATTTCAACAGTGAATAATAGTTCTAAAGCAAGATTTCAAATTAAAATTAAAAAATTAGGTGTAAAGTAACAAAAAGACAAAAATTAGAATATGTGACAGAAATTAAAACAGCAGTAAAGGTATAATTCCCATAATTTAAAATTTTTTAAATAATTTTAGAGTTTTGAATTTACACATTGAACGCTCAATTTAATTTTTTTCCTTCCATAGGTTCTAGTTTTGAAACTAAAATTGAATTGGTTGATTTTGAAAAAGTTTATTTAGCAATTAAAAAATTATTATGTTTCTAGTAATTTGAATTTACTTCAAATATTTAAATATTAAAGGGCTTGATTATAAGAAAGTTTTAATTTCACAATTTTCGGTGACTAGAAATTTTGACAGTTTAAAATGAAGTTCGCATTCGTTTCAGTTTCAAGGTTCTGGAGTACATTTTTTTCATTTTTAATGTTTCCCATTTGAAATTATGATTTAGTTTGGAAGTTTGTTTACCATAATTCAATTCATTCTTTGATTTTAAAAAAATCGCCAAATTGGCTTTGATTTCAAACTCTAATTTCTTTTTGTAATAAAAATGTTAAATTTTAGAATTTCAGAAGCTTTGACTTTGAAAGATTTAATTTAGTTTTCATTATTTAATTGCCAAATTTTAATCGCGTTTAATTTAGAATTGTTCAAATTCATAAGTTTTCAACTTAAAATTATTTAATTTTGAACACTTTAAAGTACAAATAATACAATTTCAATTAATCTGTAATTGTAATGATCTAATCTTAAAATATTTAATTTCTAAGGTTTATACATTGTCCTACTTTCTTAATTGATAATCAAAAATCATTCAATTTCCCGTGTAGAATTTCAAATGGGGAACTAGTCGGGCTCCCGACCAGTTAACCCCCTTTAAAGTCGGGGGCTAGGCGGATCACTTGACTAGCCCCCGACCAGTAGCGTCACGGTAGATTAGTCGGGGGCTAGTCAGGTGAACCGACTTGTTCTAGTCCGGGCCAGATCGGGTACTAGTAGGGATCATATAATAATAAAATTGTTCCTAAAAAATTAGTTTTAACGAATATTTCCAAAAACGGAGTGTTTCTGTCAACTGTGTTTTACTTTTCTACAGTGCATCATATTTCTGTATTAGTATAGTTGAAGAACCAACACTCTCAAAGTAGGCAGTCGATATATACTCTGTCTTTGGAAATCATAGTGAAGACTATTCTCTTCAAGAGATTCGCATTAACTTTCTTAAAAGAAATAATTATGTGGTTAATACATGAGAACTATTATTACAAGAATTTTAAATTTTTATTTCAATCAATAATATGAACTTTCTTATTTCGCTCTTTACTGTCTTGCGAAAATCCTTACTCCTGAATGTTGAAAATTCTTAATCTATTGACGGCATCTTCAGAGCTTCCCAAAATATTTAATAATTTAATCGCTGCTCAATCTCAATGGATAAAAGGATGATTTAAAATTAAATTTTTGAATTACACACAAACCGTTACAAAATATTTCTATCCCCCCCCCCTACTTCTACTTACGTAATTTTTAGTTTACACAAATGTTTTGCTAGTGAAATATTTAAATTTATTCACTTGTTTAAAAAAAAGTATTTTGTACTACGACAGATGACTTTCTAATAAAATACTTAAATTTGCAATAAAATAATTAAATTTCGAACATAATAGTTACATTTTTGATCTAAAAAAATAAATTTTGAATAAAAAAGTTTCATAGTTTATTTTTCAATAAAAAAGATTAAATTTATACAAAGCAAAAAGAATTTTCAAACGAAGATTGCGAATTTTCACGAAATGAAAATGTTTCCCTCCAAAAAGAAATAAAACTTAATCTAAATTGTTGAACCTTTTAAGCCAAAAAGACGAATTTTGAAACTCATGCATTTATACCCAACATAAGAAACATCAAATTCGAAAACAAGAAAATTATTTTTCTTTCTTTCTATTTCTACTAAAATAAATGAATTTTTTAATCGAAAAGATATATTAAAAAAAAAGTGGTTAAGTTTTCGTCAAATAAAATTCCAGTGGACTTTTTAAGATCAAAATATGAATTTTTTTAAAAGATATAACTTTCTACGAAAAAAATTCCATTTTCTGTCCCAAAAGACAAGTTTCTAATCGAAAAGGAAAACTTTTAACCAAATAGTTACGTTTTCATACAAAAAACATTCCAGTGTTCCATTAAAATGTGAAGTTTTCAACATGCGATAAGTTTCTACGAAAAAATTTAATTTTCAATCCAAAACGAAATTTTTTTTTTACCAAAATGGATAAGTTTTTAACAAAATACTTGAATTCCCAACAAAATAGTTGCATTTGGATTCAAGAAAGTTAAAATTTTTACTAAAACATATTTCAGTTCTCTTTTCAACACCAAAATATTGAATTTTAACAAAAAGTAAATTTTCTACGAAATAGTTTAACAGTCCAGAAAACGGCAAAAATTTTAACCAAATAGTTGCATTTTTATCCAAGAAATATGTAATTACCGCTAAAGTAGGTAAATTTTACAATAAAAAAGGTAAACTTTCAGAAAAGTGGTTAAATCTTTAACCGAACAGTTGCATTTTTATTCGTGAAAGCTAAAATTTCAGGTAAATTATATGATATGAAAATAAAAACTTTGAAAAAGCAGTTAAATGTTTATACAGATACAAATTTTTAAAGAAAGATTTTGAACAAAAAGCTAATTTTCTAAGAAATAGTTTCATTTTTAATAGAGCAATATGTATGCTGAAAAAGAAGAACTTATAAATCAAAATGACACATTTAAAAAAAATTGTGTTTATCTAAAAGACAGTTCAGTTAACTTATGAGCAATAAAATATGAATGTTAAAGAAAAGGTTAATGTTCTACGAAAGGAACGGAATTTTTACCCCGAAATACGAATTTTTAACAAAAAATTTGAATTTGCAACAGAAAAAAATGTATTTTTTACAAAGTTATTAAATTTTCAGCCAAAAAATAAAATTTAGAGCTAAAAACTTAATTTTCAGAAGAAAGTTTTTGTGAATTTGCAAAAATTACGTACATGATTGAAGGACTCCCTCCACACTACAGTCACAAATCGTAATAATATATGCATTTATTCAAATCTGATAGAAAAAGTTTCTCGAAAACATAAAGCAACAAACGAAACTATGTACGTTTGTATTAGGAGACGAACATAACCTATATAAATTATAAAATTGCTTTCATCGGTTGCATGCTTTAAATATTTTCATCGTGCAACAATAAAATTTTCCTACCTATCTGTAAATGTGATTTGTGGTCTCCTAAATGGTGCGGAACTCAAAGGTCGTCTTTTTTGTATAGTCGCTTTCCATTGAACAATGAAAAGCATAAAACTAAACACGAAGGTCAGGTATGGTTGGGCATGGGTTAAGATACCGGCATTCCGGTAATTGTAGGCAGTCACGTGACAAACAGACAATTTTGAAAAAAATATAACATTGTAGATTCAATTGCCTGAAAAATATTATAAAAGAACTATCAAAAAGAGTTAAACGGACTTTTGTTTGAGTTGCATCGTACAATTTTTTTACCACACAAACAAGTTTCTTAATCTATTTTAATCACGCGTGTGACGAAATGCGACTTTAATTTTTTGATATTTCTCTTGTATACTGCGAAAGGTCGACAACAACTATGTTGACACAATAGGAATCTGCATTATCATCAAATAACCAAAAATGAGCGGGAAACTTGAATATTTATATTATGATAGTGCGTGACCTAATTATTAAT